>VXAU01000312.1:107328-219965 GCA_013399695.1 Formicarius rufipectus | reverse complement strand
TTAGTGTATTTATTGTGATCTTTCTCTCAAATTGTTATTCTGACTTGCAATCCAATTCTGAGTTGGGTTCATTTTTCCTGCTGGTTTAACTTTAAACCAGCACAATACAGATTATGCAAGCACCAACCTATTAATTAAAGAAAACTGGAATTGTAGTACACAGCATGGCTTTAAGGAATATTGCAAGAGAACAGATAATTCTGAAGATTGCTATAGAAGTAAAGAGGCAGAGAATAGTTTGGAGGAGAAATAGTTCTAGATGGGTAAAGTGAGCATCTGATGGTGTAAACAGTCCTGGGAAGAGGACATACAGGTTATGGAAAATACTTAGGGATAAAGGAAAATAAACTGCTGCTCTCATGTGGAAGAAGCTCACGAGGGAAGAAAATACATGTGAAAACTCATAGCAGCTTGTGGTATTTGATGGGGGGAGGGGCAAGACGTGGGGAACAGGAGGAAAGATGAGTCTTGAGTGTGAGGAAAGCTGACAGTGGCCTAAAGCATACCAGGCAAAGCTAAAAGCTAGTACTGGAGAGGGCTTTCAGAGGGAATTGGAGCTGCTGAGGGCAAAATGAGAAGGCAAGGATGCAAATTGTAGAACAAACCAGGGGTGAGGCCAATGGAAGGACCCAGGGGAAATGAGATAAAATGATAAAGGGATTTGGAGAAGAGAAATATTATCTGAAAAGTCAGAAAATATGGGAGAGCTTTAAGGAGATAGTGTCCTTAATTCTTATCCTACAACCCTGCAGCAAGTATTGCAAAGGGGACATACCAGAAATCTTTATTCATTGGTAAGCTCTAACTGTCATAATGGCCCCTTGGAGGTTTTGGCAGACTCCAATTTAAAATAACTTTAAGATACACTGACGTTAAAGAAAAAAAAAAAGGCAATGTCACTTCAAGAGATCTTAAAACTGCCCTGGCTCTATGAGAAGTCTTCACCTGCAACTCAGGGTCTGGAGCTCAGCTCTGTATTTCAGTTTGTCCAAGCAGCTCCTGGTTTTATAATCTATTACTCCAGTAGTCCTTTTCCCTGAGAAATATCACCAAAGGTAATGCTGGAGAGATAGGGGTGAGATGAAGGGTGATTTAGTGCTTTCCTGCCAAATGTACTAATTGAGGGGCTCATTATATGGATAGATTAATGACAGTGAATGGCTATCTGACCAAAGTAGGGGTTTGCTCCGTAGTGCAATGGCTTTTTCTGCCCTGACCATTTTATGAACATGAGTCTATAGTCCCCTGGTATCTGTGGCTTCCTTGTGCCTGCAGGTTCAGAGGACAGGCTGTTTTCAGAGCCTCCAGGAGGTGGATAATTCCCCATAAGAGAGTTAAATAGAAGTCCTGTTTCTTACAGTGACGTTTATTACTGAGTTTTATGCATCTCAGTGAGGAGGAAGGGAACCAAATGTTGCACGTGAAACGTATCTTGAGCTCAGCTAAATGCAGCTGTTGGCATCCTACAGGTTTGAATGCAGGCCACTGTGTGCTTCTCAGTGGTCACATGGCAACCAGTGTTGAATGACATATGTTGACAGATATGGTGTCATTAGGCATGACAGGAAGGGTCTGTGTGTCTATGTTTTATGAGTGGTCCCTGTGCCACACTTCTTGGGAAAGTGAAGACAAGTCCTATAAGGAGCACTGATGCTATGAGTGACTCGTATGTATTTATCAGCTGTCCAGAGATACAGATAATGAGGTGAGTTACGGCTTTCAGAGTGTGCCACAGTTCGGGTATACACAGGTGTTCACTGAGCTCAGGGTCTCAAATTAAAGATGTGAGACTCAAAGGATCCATTTTCTCCTATGAAATGCACATTCTGCTCCTTCCATCAGTCAGGAGACCTGGATATAGAGAAAAAGGAAGGAAAAACATCTGGTTATGGCTCTTTAGAATATACTTGTGTATTATGCTCTTGGGAAAGAAATAGTCTGTACCTAAAGTCACATCAGAAATCTGACTCAGAGCCTAATCAGGCAACTTTTTAACTTGCCCTGCTGAATGATTCAGTGGAATTGTGCATGTGAGTTAAAATTAGCTCATGCAAGTAGAGGAAGAAAAAACAGAGAGAAGTAAAGCTTCTGGTCCTTGCTAGTGTAAATCATAACTCGGTTGAAGTCAGTAAGAGATACCCACTTGCACTGGTTGCAAAGATGACAATGTTTCTGAAGAACACAGGAGATAAAATTATTTTAAAAGAGAAAAAAAATACAGGGCTGTGGTTATGGCATGTCCCTCACTGGCAGTGTATGGACAGAAAAGAGAACTGAGAGGATAACTATTCGTGAATTATGTAAATGGTGGATATTTATTTTTCTGTTTGTTACTTCATGAATCAACTGTGGAAGAGGTCACAGTTTTCTCAACTCTTCCTTATTTTAAATTATTTGTCAAATTCTTCCTGCAAATAATTTGTATTTTAACTCATCTGCAAGGAGTATGGTGGAAGACATCTGAATGGATTGGGTCTTTTAGGGTCTGTGAACTGTCTTTTCTTCTTTCCCATTGACTTTACAGGGATTAGGTCACCAGCATGAATGATGGATGCACATCAAAAAAATTGCCTTTTAATAGCCATAAGCTACGCTTGCTTTTTGATTTTTCATAGAAACAGATATAATTCCAGTTCGGAAATGTCAGGTCCTGAAAGGCAACATTTTTTTCAAAGAGAAGAGGGCTCTGGAAAGCCTTGTCCCAGCTGAGTTCAGTGAAGTGTTAATAATGAGAGGAGGGACAGACAAATGTTCTCATCTCCCTAAGGAGGTGGTTCTCCATAACCAGCTTTTAATGCCAGAACCCCCTTCACTCCAGTCAGTAAGATCAATAGTCAATTTGAAGGTGCAGAAAAAAACCATGTCATTGTTAGTTTTCAATCTCACTTTAATATTTGAATTTGAGCGACTGCAAGTGGTCTGGGGCTGGTTTACACCCACTGAAGTTACAAGCAACTGACATGGATTTGGGGCACACTCCCAGACTGGGAGCCTCCTTAAAAACCTGGGTGTAGTTTGCTTACAGCACTGAAGCCTCTGCTCATAGGAGGTCAGAGCCTGCCCTTTCAACAGGAGCAGCTAAATCATGAGGGCATAATAAAAGCACTGGAGGTTTCTTGGAGCCAAAAGAAGGTCCTTTAACACTGTCTAAAATTTGTAGTGTATGCTTATCAGCCCTTCTCCTACATGGAAATTGCTGTGTCTCATTATAACTTTACAGTTCTGTCTGTCTGGTTGTGTCAGCAGGGCAAGCACCAGGCAAGCAGGCACTGGAACACCTTTGAGTGTTGACTAGGAATAGAAACACAGACACTGGTGCCTCTGGAAAGTGATGACCCAGATATTTTTTCACTGTGTAATTATCAGTCCAATATATAAATGCAAGATTTATAACACCTTGATATGAATTCTTACGGCATTTACTGTCACAAATTGGGGTGATGTCATAAGAAAAATGATGCAGCTTCCAAGTGCATTTTGACAAACCAGCCTTTAATGAGTGAAGATTCATGAACTGTTTCAAAACTGAACTTTTATACATGCTGTTTATATAGGAGTATTAAAACCAAAAAAAATGGGCTGCCAGAGTCCTGATGACATACAGAATATTGAAATAAATAGCTGATGATGCAAAATATGCTGAGGGAGAAGTTTATTCATCACTGCATGATCACATGCTGCATCATTGCTTTGGAGCTGTGTCACACCTCAGCTGCCTGTACAGTCCCCACTATTGGTTCTTGCCAGTGTTACTTTGGGACTGCTGATCCTGACTCCAGTGTAACTATAACATCAGGGAGAGTTGTTCTGTCATGGTAACAGGATATTAACTGAAAACAACAAGTTGTGGATATTTAGTTGTGAAAAAAACAATATGTTCACCAACCCAAACAGTTGATAATTACTTTCTAAATGTCTGTCTTCAGCAGGCCTCATTCCCAGGGTCCCTGATAAAGCCAAACACTGGGAAGTATCTCTAAAATTAATTAGCTAAAAAAAAAAACCCCAAACAAACAAAAACCCCACAAAACCCAAAACAAGAAACAAACAAAAAACAACTCCCCCCAAAAAACCACAAAAGCCAAACCCGTACATACTATAGTTTGCCAACAAAGAAAAGCTAACACACAACATGGAAACTTCAATGTCTATATAACATCTTCCTCCCCAAAATCTCAAACTCCTTGCTAACTTTGGTCATTCTAAATATCTTTTGTATTTTCAGATGCTTGGTTTTCTCTGAATGCTAAACTGACAACTTTTTTTTCAGATTCACTGCTGTGCTGCTATTGCACCAGATACTTAAAATTCTTGTGACATGTATATATTTTTATTCTCCTTCCAACACTAAAACTCCAGTTTTTTGGAGGTTTATGATGGCTGCTATATCAATATACATAATAATACACAGTATGATCTCAAAATGGCTTGGAATGGGAGCTAGAAATCCCCAGTTGGTGAGGTAAGGATATAGTTAGTGATATAGAGTTACATAAGCAGGAGTCCTCCAAGGACATTTTGATGAAGTCCTCTATAGCTGTGAAAAGCTGCACAAGGTTATTAATGATCACAAGTGGTCAGAATGTTTTGCATGGTCAGAAAGAGGATAAAAATAACACACAGCATTTTTATTTTAACAGTGTGCTAGTATGGAAGTGTGCTTCAGGTTAGAGTGCCATCCTTACTGTAACAGATCAGAAATCTATTGATCTATTGATTCTTCCCCAAGCAAGTGAAGTGCAATGTCTGAGGAACAGTGCATCCATCAAGCTGGGCTTGAGAAGCAAAGGCTTATGACACTCTTGAATATACTTAGAAGTAAGAACAGGAGTTTTCTGAGAGGAAGAAATTGTGGTTCTCTGTAGCAACTGAAGGGTGTGTGATAATCAGAACATCTCCAGTATAATAAGGGAAAGCCAGAAATGGGAATCACAGTCCTGTTGGTATTTTCCTAGTCACATGATCCTAATGAAAATTATGTGGCAGGGTCACTGAAAATCAGGTTAACCATATGGCAGGCACAGTGGTTGCTTCATAACGTGTGGGTTTGCTCAGGATTAGAAATCTATTAGAGAGAAGATTTAGAATTCCATTGAAGAAAGTAATGAACAGCATTTCAGTGGAGAGAAAGTAATCTCAGATAAGCAGAGAGCACAGTCAGTTTGACAGTGGTGAGTGTTGAAGAGGTTCAAGATGTGAAGTAAAAGTCACATAAAACCTCTGAGGAGATACAGTGAGGTGAAGTTCTTTTATTTGTTTATTGTGCTGTAGATTTTTTGAGGAGGAGTTCTGTGCCTACTAGATGAGATCTATTAAAAGCAACTCTCAAAATACTGAACAAATGGGGCTAAAGAAGCACTTAGCTAAGGAGCAGATAAACTGTTAAAAATCCTTCAAATGAAAAATTAGAAGTTGGTGAATTATGTTGCTTCTAAATGCTCAGTGAACTATTAGTAGACCAAAGTTATATGTAAAATGATTCTAGAGCATAAACAGAATTTATAAAATTAGATGGGGAGATATAAAATATCTCCAAAGTCTGAAAGCAGATCAAGAGCATATCCCTAACTTTCATTTTGCAGAACAGAATCTGAACTCCCAAACCAGGTATCTGCCTGGTTATAGAATGAAATCTTAACAAATAGTGATTCTGTTTGGATTTCCTCATATATTTGGATATGACACCTGTGATTCCAATGAAACTGCATAAATAAGTTGTTTGGTTTGGGTGTTTTGTTTGTTGGGGTTCTTTTGTTTTGTTTTGGTTTTTGGTTTGGGTTTTGTGGGGTTTTTTTGGTGTTGATTTGGTTTTTTTCCAAAACAAAGAGCACTACCACTGAAATCAGTATGCAAACAGAGTGTTGCTTCACTATCACTGCCAGGCTGCCCTGGATTCCAGGCTTGACGTGTCATGAGAATTTATTCTCTCTGCACAGCATGTATATTGGGCCTAAATTAGCTGTCAGCATAGGTACATACTTCATGAGTAGTGAATTTTTACCTTCTGTTTCTCTGTGCTATGGGAAGCATCGCACTCTGATGTGATAAGGGAGTATTCGCTTTCCTCTCTGCGCTCCTATCAGCAGATAAAAAAGTGAGGCATTTCTGGGTGTGCTTCTATTTCTACCATTTCAAAGTTCATGCTGCATAAAGAAAGCTCAGAAAGGCAAAATATTTTGAGACATAATCTGCTATTTAGCTTATAAGATGCCCTTTCATTGGTAGGCCTATAAAAGGAGGCTCTGGAGAGAGCAGGGAGACATCAGACTCCTGTCTGTACCAGCCAGTTATTAGCTCACAAACTGTCTGACTGGGGATTCGGGGGTCTTGGGGTCAATGTTTGGCTCTGATGTCTGTGTCACCTCACACAAATCATTTAACCATTGCATATGCCTATTCTGTGACAATAGAATTGCTCTGCAGTGTGGAATTTGTCCACACTGGAGGACACATGGTAAGAAAGTATTTATTCTCAGGATACTGAGATTAGCCACCCACACACCTTCTTGCTTGGTCTTTTCCCCCATCATTTCTTACAGGCAATAGCTGATAATTTCCCACCCACTCTCAGAAGTTTTTACTGGTTTGGGATGGATTTGGGGGGCTTTTTTCTTCTGGTGTGTGTGTGTATCTGGTTTCTTGATTGTTCTTTTAAAATATGTTGATGCATTATTTTCTTTCCATTCACTTTAACCATTAGCTCTTTCAATGTGTTCTCTAATTGCATGTCCTGGCCCTACCAAGCTGCGACTTAGAATCGCTTTCAGCTCATTTTCAGCACTTGTGTATATATCCTGCAGTGTTACAACTAAATCTGCTTCTCTGCACTTATCCTCTCCTACTGCAAAAGAATTCCTCATCTGTTTCCATTCTACAGCCTTCCTGACTGAACAGTTTTTCTCTTCCAGCTCATTCCTATAACCTCACTCATATTCTTCCCACCTCACATCCCCTTTTGAAACTTTCTACACCTTTATTCTTGACTTCTCTGGACATATTGATAGCAGTTTATTCCAGTTAAAACTTTATATGCACATTTCTCCTTTGAAATGACCATTTGACCTTCCCACCCCAGATTGCTTTACAGTCTTTGTAAAGGTTCTCTAAGTGTCATCATTTCCCAATTCAAGTGCAAGTTCCTGAGTCATTCTCTAAACACTTCCAATTGCATCAATACCATCCTGTTTTGTCCTCAGTCTGTACTTATATGTTTTTCCTCCTCTACCCTGTCCCTTCTCTTACGATGCTCCAGCTTTTCTCTTTACAGTACAGTCATGCGTCAGTCTTTCTTATCTTAAAAATTGCTTGTGCTCCCTTGGCTTCATGTGCCTTTACATGTTCTCTGTTTTCTTTTGCCTTTTCATTTCTATGTAATTGAAAGTGTTATTTAGAATGCTGAAGGTCTCCTTTTTCAGTTCTGTCAAACTTTTCTTCCCCTCTTCCTCCATCAGACCTATTCCACTGGAGATACTGAAAGCTTTTCTCCCAGGAATGGCCAGGACTATTATTCAGGGCTTATTCTTCTTGACACATTGATTATATTGATTATCAAACATAGCACACCTTTCTCATGATGACGCCCATTCTTGGGCAATGATCCCAATAAACATATGAAATGCTTTCATGTTTATTGTCTTACCATGTTTCAAATCTTTGAAATTCTTGTCAGTGAAGGCATTGGTGACCCAATTCCCCTCTGCCATGCTGACTAGCACTGTTTCACAGAATTCCATGTGTAGGTCCATGTTAACTCTTACTGTTTCTCATGCTGCTCTTGGTGACAGTGACCATCTTACTATGGATATCTGTAGCCCAGTCAGGTCTTGCTCCACAATTGCTTCTGTCAAGTACTACAGCAATAATAATAACATTAATAGTAGACAGAATCCTATTGACATTCAGCACTGTAATTGGCACCTACAAAAATGCTTATAAATAGTACAGAGAAATTATTGGCAGGAAGGTCAGATGATTTCTAGGTTGTTTAAATAATAGAAAACAAAATTAAATTCCTCTTAATGAGCATGGCTTGAGTCTGATTTTCTTGGATTAAAACAGATTAACCCACTAAACATAGCTTCAGATCCTGTTTTGGTTATTTATTTTCCTGAAGCTAAAAGATGTTTAAGTCCTCCTTGTATTGATTCAGTCTTTTCTTGTCACTGTGACAAACAAGCATATAAGAACAGAATTTGGCAAAGAAGGGGTTAGAAGGCAGGTTTCAGCCACCTGATCTGAGTGTTCAATCAGAAGGTTAATCAGGTATGGTGATCTGACTCTCCTTTTTACACTAACAGAATGGGATGTGGGCTGAACTGCTAAAAAAACAAGTCTTTAAGAAGAGAACTCCCAAGAGACAAGGATGGAAATGTGTTTTTCTCTGGTGTGTGGCCAAAGATTTTAGTGTGAATATTGGATTATGCAAGCTGTTATTTATGTGTGGCGATGGAAAAATCAAGACCTCCCTTACTCTTACATTTTTCTGCTGCCCCATAAAGACAACAGTATTTGCACATCTCTCAGAACGTACTTAAGCCTTGCATGTATGTGCAGCATCTTCTTTGAATTCTTGCCTTGAAGGGCTTCGTTCTTTGTCTAGGTCATGATTACATCATTAAGAAAAAGTGCTCTTTCTGTCAAGCCCATTAAAACCTTTACCAAAACTGTGTTCTCCAACCATATTTCTCATACAGCTTCTCACCTGAGCCTCACTAACTACAAACTGGCTTTGGATACCCCTTGTTTCTTATGTAGCCATCTCCTGTTCTTCTTAGTGGTTGTTATATCAACAGGAGCTGTTAATTTCCCATCTCTCAACTCTTTTGCATTTCTCAACAGGGCAGCCTTACAGACTATCTTGACATGAGTGTCAAAGTATGATAATCTATTCACCAAACTTCTGATTTGCAAACCCCTGACCCAATATGTATTCACAGACTCATATAGGTTGTTGTGGCTGAAGTGTAAGGACCCAGCAATTCACCTTGTTGAAGCTCATACCACTGGCCTTGGCTGATCCCTAAGCAGGGCCTCCCCCTCCAGCAGATTGACACTCCCAACCAAACTGGTTTCCTCTGCAAACTGAGGATGCACTCGATCTCCTTGACCAAACCATTGATAAAGGTATTATACAGATTACAGACCCAAATACTGAGAGAACTGGAGTACTGGAGAGCACCATTGGAGACCTGCTAGTGGCTGGATTTAACTCCATGCACCACCACCCTCTCGGCCTGGCCATCCAGCCAGTCTTTTATTCAGGAAATTAATATTCTATGTCTCCCTATTACCATCTATTTGCATTTTTGATGTATGTTTTTGCTTTCTAAGGTAGAGTAGGCCACAATTTTAGGGATGACTGGAGTGTTTGCATGGTTATTTCCAGATTTTTTTCTTTATGGTTCTTACAGTGTATCAATTATCAGAAGGTGAGGGTGGATGGATTTTTTTTGTAAATTATAAATTTCTCTGTAGTCCCAGATCTCAGTGTGAGTGTAAGATTATGGAAATATTACCCATGTAACACAGGGAAAATCAAAAAGAATTTCTACCTTGAAAATTTCCACCATCAAATCTCCCAAGGCATATTTTCCTTTTATTTTGTTGGTCAANTCTTTTTTTGGTTGGTTGGGTTTTTTGTGTGTTTTTGTTGTTGTTGTTGTTTTTTGTTTTTGTTTAAAGCTCACCAGATAAACACTCCAAGGATTAGACATTAACCTCACCCAGAGCACTGAAGTATCCCCTCCTGGCCTCTCATATCCATCTGGTTTTGCTTTTGGAAGGGGTACAGGCAGAAAACATCTTCTCTTGTAAGATAGGACTGACACATTTGTACCCCTACAGGTGCATTCTTCTGGTGGCCTGCAGTTCACACCATCTTTGTTCCCTCAGTACAGGGAAGTTGTAGCTTTCAGCATGCTACACTGCCAGCCAGACTCGTCCAAGAAAGGCTTGGCTTTATCCATACACCCTTTGAAAATAGAGGCTTTGGGCTAAATGGCAAAATCACAGTCACATAAGTGGTGACTAAAAACACCCTTGAATTTCTGCAGGGCCTTTTCTGGAGAGAAGGCTGGGACTGAAGGTTTATAGTGTTTCTTGGTAAGATTTTAGAAATCTGGAAGGTCATGTAATCACAAATTGGTGCAAATGTGAAGACTTGACAGAAGGGAAGGTGCCATTTCCCTACATAGCACCTTGCCATGAGACAGGGCTGTCTGGGGATTGTACAGTTCTTCATACACTGAAAATGCATTGCAGCCTCTAATATCCATGGTCTCCATCTCTAATGAACAGTCCCTTCAGGCAATAATTAATTGGGTAGTACAGTAATTTTGTGATCAAGATATAAATTCATTACAGACTGGATTGTGACTGACAAATTCATTTCACCTATGACCTAAACCGAATACGAACTCAAATCTTCCCAGGTAGGAAGCTGATGTATAAAACTGTTTTCAACTCATTGTCAGGAGATTTTGAGTGTATGTTTTTATTGGTTTAATCTGGGATTTAAATCTGAAACCAGTTATTAGAAGAGCTGGCCAAAACCAAGATATTCAGAAAAAGCATGTTTGTTTGTTTTAAAAAATGGGATCACTTCACAGAACTTTAGTGTTACCAAAATAGTGGTTTTGCTGGGAAGGACAAAGTGATTTTTATTTTAGCATTGAAATACATGAATGTGATATTTATCAGAAATACGTTTATATGTTATGTTCTTGACTATACTTTAAAAGTGCAAAAACTAAAATAATGTTGCGGTGGTCACAGAATGTATGTTTTTGTATGTTTTGCTCTTGATGACTGATTTGGCAGTTTTAAAAGATACTTTTCATCAAAATGGAAGATAGACAGTCCTAAAGGCAGATGTTGTCAACTACTTGTTTTAAACAAATCCCTAAAAATTTACCACAACTAGAAGGAGAGGGAATGACTTTATCAGACTTTTTAATATGTTGACATTAAGCAAAGCAAAAATTACATTTATGCTGTGCAGTTATGAACTTTAAATAATCATTAAATTCTCTCTTTCTTAACAGAAATGAGGGACTCTCCAGCTTCATGGCTGGCTGAACAAAGACTTTTCAAGAACATTTCTCTACTCCTCTGTAAGTTTATCATCTTAATAGATATTCCCATTGATCACTGTTTGCTTTACTTTTTTTTCACTTCATATTTAAAATTGACATATATTTGAATACTTACCATTATATGGTCAGTGGAGCTATTCATTTAATAGGTCAAATAATCATTATATTTCATGAGGATGCTGGGGTTTAATTCATTTAGCATTTTAATCTTCCATCGGTTTTTCCTTTAAGAGGATTTCAGTGCATATACAGGATTTGTATAAATCTGTGCAGTAAATTTATTCTTTTAACAGTTTTATTCTTTCATCAGAAATTCATTTAAATAGATTCTACTATATATCACATTCACTGCCAGTGTGGCTTTAGGTCAGGATGTAATTGATGCAAAAGCAATGAGGTATTAAAAGAGAAAGGAAATATCTGAAATTGGAAAGGGTTCAAGAAGTGTGCTGTTGTAAAGCCATGACATTCCTTGGAGATGATGGGGGATGGACTGCTCATAAACCATTTTGGTCCATAGCCTGGCATAGTTGCTCATTTCAGGTAATTGTCTCTAAAGCTTAAAGGTGTGTATCAACACCAGAATCACCTATCAGGGTACAAATATGGTCCCCTCTATTGTGGTAAGTATCAAAACAGAAACATTTGGAGAAAATGCCTGATTTTTCTTCTTCAGTTTGTTCATGCAATGCACTTGACATATTCAGGGTTTAGGGTGGGTTTTTGGGGGGATCATGTAGGCTGCCCTGTAGGTATGGGATGCACAGAGGAGCAACCTCAATACATGCCTTTTCCCAAGCTTTAAGGTAGATTGGCAATGACAAATACACACAGCATAAGCGTAGACTTTTAAAATTGCTAAGCAAAGTTAATTTGACTGTCACTTTTCATGACTTAGATAAGGTATTACACTGTGGGTGCGAGTTCATTCCTGGATGCAGATCCAGCCCCACAGCTGTCTCTTGGTGACCTTGCTGACAAAAGCTTCTTGGTCATGGATGTGGGGAAGCCAAAGGCAGTCAAAAATACATTTGGCTACATGATACCTTCAGTGTTATTAGATGCAGGAGCTGGTGGAGCTTCATTCCTGTGGAAACCAAGGGTCCAGGATGTATGGGGTAGCTTATAAACCTCTAATAATATTGGTGCATTCAAACAGACAGCTTGGACAGCTTTGAAGTAGACAGAAAAAGAAAATAATTTTTTAAAACTGACAATACACACAAAAAATTTGCAAAATCTCTGAGGAAATTAAGGAATATGCTGGGGGGTGGAGTCTGTCATATTTATACATGCGTGTAAGAAAGACTGTGTGTTTTTATCCAATTAAAGAATTCTAATAATTTTATTGAAAAAATCCATTAAAATAAATAAATCTGTTTTTTAAAAGGGAAAAATATAAACCTGGATCCTTGGGTTTTATTTCAAATGTATGGTCCATACAGTGTGTCTTAGTCGGTTTTAAAACTGTTGTTTTGCTAGAAAGACCAATGGTTGGAATGAAGGTTGGAGTATAAGTAGCATTTCAGCACTGGTGAGTGGTTGATTAGATCAATGAATAAAAATATAATGAAGGGTCTGTTGAACATGTACTGTGCTTCTGATTTTAATTCAGCAAATAACTAGCTACAAAATAAATGATTAAAATGTAAAACTAAAATGTAATCTTTACTCAGAAATTACAATAGTTGCACGAAATTTTCTTTTTTCTTTTTTTTTTTTTTCTTCCCCACAATGACCTTTTAGATGGTATTGTATAATTATTTCTTTTGTAATGACTTCCTCATCTCAACCATGTCTTGGGGACCCAGGCTATGGCTCAGAGCACAACTCATTTTAGGCTTATGGTTAAAAGTACAGTGAAGATAAGGTTTAGTTTTAGGAGAAGCACAATGCCTAAATCTCCAGCTGTAGTAGGGCTGCAAGAGGGTTGGCAAAAGGAGCAATATCCTGCAGAACAATTTCTCTGCTGACAGTTTTTTATGTCTGGGTGATGGCTTTTGAGTGCAGGCCAAGTCTCAGCCCATCCTGGTGTTTGTGGTTAAGGCTTGGACAGAGACAGTTTGCACTTTCTTCAATCCACCTGATAATCAGTTTTTCATTTTTTTCCTCTGAGAGCTCTGTATTTATAGGATATCCTTCCATCACATTTGAAGTTACACCCCTAGACTGGTGTGATGGCTTTGTATGCCATGGATCTAGTTCCTTCGGCTTGCTGCAGTCAATTTACTTTTGACAACCAAGAAATTTGATTTTTGTAATGAGGCATGAGTCACAGGAAAGGGTAGTCTGTAATGGACTTCAGCAGTGTTAGGAGCAAGAGTGCAGTAGTTCATATCAAGAGGATTTTAAAACAGCTGCACAGTGGAGGACATACTTTTCATGGAGAAGAAAAATTTAGAGAAATTTGGAACAGTCAAGTAATAGTTAGAGAGCTTAGAGGTTTAAAAACTGTTGTTGTCTTGTTACGGTCCATTGTGGTTCTGGTGTGGTACTCGGTTTGATATATGAGAATACCACGGAGCCAGGAATATGGCTGAGAAGAGGAAGATGGAGTGAAGTGCAGCATGCCCAAAACAGCAGCAGTACACTGAGCTGCATGTTTGTTAGATTGAATTATACCTTTAAATTAATTCAATTGAATGTGAGATGAATGAATTATACATCATTCTTGGTGAGGCTATAAATATGGCTTGATAGAACCTACCACCACAAATAAGAAAAGCCTACAGTAATGTATTTGCATGTTTACATATCACTCCCCTGTGGTGGATTAGCAGGCAGAAAGAAGTCTAAAACCACAAGGGGAAGGTTTAAATAGGATGATGCAGACATTAGTGAATGATTAACTGTAATTTCACAAAGGTGGAGGGTAAGCCGTTCATTTTGCAGAATCTCACAAATGTGTTTTGAATGATTAACTAAATTTGCTTGGCAAAAGTTTAATTAAGGCTGCCACAGATTAACCACAATTGTTTAACTCAGTGTATAGACTGGCTGCACACACTATGTGGCCAGCACAGCATTAACTAACCTGAAGGTGTTCAAGGGCTCTTGGGACTGTCTTTACTGGCAACTCCTTTGACACCCCATCTCCAAAGAACAGAGGGAGTCGCTCAGAGAACATTACACAGCTCTCCTGCAAGCCCTCTGGTAGTCAGTGGCAGACTCCTCTTAATAGAGTGCATAAACATACACAGGGTACCTACAGAGCCAGCTCTGTGGGCCAGTGCACAAGTGGAGAGGGTCAAATCCCTGTCCCCTTTGGTGAAATGATGGATGTTGCCTTCAACACCCTTGGCATTTCTACAAAGCTGCAAAAACAGACTGGTTCTTGTGTCTACAAGTGAGTTCAAGGCAGGGAATGAATGGAGCTCTCTTGTATTCTCCTTTGCTCCTGCTTCATCCAACACTCTCTCCCTTCCCTTTCTTCTTGTTGCTCTTACTCATTATAAACCTGAAAGTAATCTGCCCTGGCTGGCTACAGCAATATTTTCAAATGCTTCTTGCTGTCTTTTATGGGTAATACTATTTTGGCACAATTGGACACACTCATGAGAACAAGTGACAACTGTGTCTTTTAATTGCTTTTTTCCTTCCTTGTCAGAAGGAGAAAAAAAGACTAGTGCTCTTAATGACTTATGACTAGAGCTGATAAGGAAAACAGTATTTCCTGGAAAGCATTTTTCAAGGAAGCATAAATTTTCCCTGGGAAAAAAAATAAAGAACGAAGGGCTCTTTTCATAGGTTCATCACAACCTCCTTACCTGACTTTTTACTCCATTGTTAAACACCCTCCTGGCTTTTCATGTCATAGATTCTCATTTCACAATGAGGCTGTGGTTGTATCCCAAGCTTCAGTGAAGATGTGTTGATTGCCAGGTGATGGCAGATCAGGTGAATCTCTCTGATGGCTCCTGAGTGCAGCTCTTCCTTCTAAACAACTCCATGAGTGTTGTTATAAAATTAGTAGGAAATATTGTACATTAAGGTAAAAACTGTTTATTAGTAATGTTCTTTATGATGAAGAATTCCTCTGCAATCCAGGCAGTATTTCTGTGGCTTCACAAGACTTGACAAAGGTGTCTTACAGAAAGAGATCCTCTTGTAACTGCACCCTCTCTGATTTTATGCCTAAATCATGGAGTTTACTAGTGTTCCATCCACTGGCTTGATGCTTCTCAGTATGATTTGAATATGGAGATCCCTAGTGTTTAATTTTTATCCCATATTGTGATGTTTGCAGAGACATAATGTTATTCAAACAGTAACTTTGCATATTTCAGAAATTCCAACATTACTTCATTAGCAGTTTCTGTGAATACTCAGTTCCAAAAATATCTGTTACCTTGTTTAAGGTGATTTTCAAGCTTACATGCAAATTCACTAGAAGGAAAACTCATTTTATTGTTCCATTAAGAAAGCCATGTGTCTTGCTGTATATTTACACCCAAGGCCTAAACATAACTTCTACTATATTGTGTATGATATTTCTATTCTTCTACCAGCAAGTTATAAAAACTAGCTAGTTTTTAGCCTGTTTGCTTTTGTGTACCTCTAAATCATTACTGTATACAGCAGTACAAGAAACAACACATAGGCACAAAAATTTAAAAAAAAAACCAAAACAACAAACAAACAAAAAAAACCAAACAAAAACAATGACTGGAAACAGTGAATTATCTTTGGGTCAGGTTATTAAGAGAGTTCATATGAATCTGTTTCCATTCTGTGTTTGTCCCTTTAATATTCCTAAATAATTAGCTTATCTTCTATCAGTGTGTAAAATAAAGGACTAATGATGTCAGGACAGCTTGCTTTGACATTTATGAAACATGCCGTGATCTACCTGTAACTGATTGTAGGGGTAGCTGGAAGAGCATATTTTTAGATGGCTTCATTTTCTGTTATCAGAAAATCTGTCAGCCCAAGCTAGAAGGCTTTAGGAGTTCCTCTACTTCAAGGAGGTCTCTACATGTCATGCCCTCGAGAAGCATCTGCTGTTCAATTTTGTGATCCGATATTCAGGTTAAACTGCAGAAGATTAGCTGAGTCCTTCTGCTTTTTTTTGTTCCGCTCCCCCCCCCCGCCCCCCGCTGTCCCGTTCTTCTGAGCCCTCTGGGGCATGCAGGGAGCTGAGTGCTGTCTCTGGGATGGCAGACATCACAACCTGTTACCTGAGTTCCCAAGGAGGGCATTGGGACCAGGGTGAGGAGAGAAGCCAGAGGGGAAGCAGGTTATTGTCAGCAGTTCCCCCATTCTCTGACCCTCTCAGACTCAAGGTAACCCATTATTTTTGCTCCTGAGGCATCAACTTTGAGGTGAGCTCTCCTTCCCTCCTAGAGGCAGGGTTTAGACACCTCCCTGCTCCTCTCACATGATCCCTTGGATTACTGTCTCTATGGGTAACATCATGGTAGGTCCACAAAGGGGCAAACTTAAGACCATGTGAATATTTTACATTTGGGTATTTCTATTTTTCAACAGCTTTCTGAAACTTGCATCTTTACAGTAGCATAGATGTGCCACTTTACTATTCTTTCAACAATATGCAACTACAGTTTAGCCACAATGGGTAGTTTTTCAATTTTTATCACTACCAAGCTGCCTTCGTGTCCAAGTCACTTCTCCCACTGGTGAGCACAAATCCAGGCTTGCCCACTCAGGTGCCCTTTGCTCACCCCCAGCCCACGCGACACCAAAGGGCAGAAGCATGTGGGTTGCGTGATGAAGATGAGATGTTGTTCCTTTGCTATCTCAGCAGTCAGCATTTGGTAAAGAACTGAAGAAAATATAATGAACAGAAGGAGTCTCTTATTGGCAAATGCCAGGTGAAGCAGCCTTGTTTCAAGGTGAGCAGGCTACCCTCTGCAGACCTGTGCTACCTGCCAGCACAGAACAATCCACAGACCCTTTTCTTCACCCTGAATCCAGGAGATTCAGCTCTGATTTGACAACTTGGAAGTCTTAGAAACAATTAAGAGGTCTCAAGAGAAAGTGCTGGGTAGCTGTAATCCGGTTGTGAGGTGACAGATGTTTGCTTATCTGGGTTTAGGTCACCAGGTGGGCTGGCCTCTATATCTCAAGTTAGTCCCAGGACATAGGATAAGTAGTAAGATGTTGTTCTGAAATTCAAAGTAACAAAGGGTTACAGAGGAACTCTTTCTGTCAGAGAGTTTTGATGATTTGTGGCTGTCTGCTTTAGGTGCTGCACTGTGCTACTTCTTGTAAGAATAATCTCAGTTTTGTGAAGATTTAACTTGAATCAGCTCTTCCACAACCATATGGTGACCTGAGCAAGACACTGGATTTCTGTAGTTTTACTGAATGTAGGTTTTTATGTTGATACAGAAAAATGCAAGATAGAGAAGTTTATTACATCTCTCTCTCTCTGCATTCACTGCTAGTCTTGGAGCAGCTGCTTATGCTCAGCCTCTGAACTGAGTCAGTCGATTTATTCCAACAGATTCTAAATCAGACCCTTTATCCTTAATGGTTAGACAGCAGCAAAAGGCACATCTGATAATGTAGAGAAATCTAACACAAAACTTAAGCTTCCCTCACAGAGAAAGAAATGAGCCCTAACTGTGACTGAGCAGGTTAATGGCAAAACTGTACGAAGCAAAATCATTCTGCAAAATGAAAGCAGAATCAAAGACATTAGGCACAGGTAATAACATATTTAAGGTGTAATAAAAAGACTGCCTCAAGCCATATTTGTCAGCAACTATTCCTGCATAAAGAATGCCTTATAATTAACAAAAGATTATAATTTAGCTAAATCTTAACACTTTGGATTGCAGATTTTCTGTAAACAAAGTGATTTGTCTGGATTAACTCTGTATTCCAACTAACCTTTTTAAAAGGTCCACTTCACTGAAAACTAACATCCATCTCTTAAATTCAACGGTTTATCTGACCTGGCTTCTTTAAACATTTTACTTTCTTTTTAGTAAAGATTAAAAAATACACTGTGGAATAAAATTGTCTCAGTTTTGAAAATATGAAATTGCATCTGAAGCAGAACTTCAGTATGTAGTAATTTACTATGGTAGCTCTAAAGCACAGATGGGAGAGTATAGAAAGAGGATTAAACTGCTTTCCATATCCTAAACTTTATCAGGGATAACACAGAAAACTGTGTCATTCATTACTGCCTGGGGAGTTCTTAAGTGTTAACAATTTATCCTGCTGATACTTTAGAAAAGCTAGGAAGTTGGTTTTTTTTCAACAGCAAAACCAGACTGCAACAGAAATGAAAGTCAAAGTTGCATTACAGGAGTTTTATTCACATTCCAAACAGAGGAAATTAATTGGTTCACCTGGAAATATTGATCATAGTACATCTAAGCCAAAAATCTAAGTGCATGGACTCGAAATGCACTGCTGAAAATTTTATTATCTTGAGTCTTTGTTTTTAAAAAGGCTCTTTTTGCTACATTAAAAATAAGAATTAATGAGACATTGTTTGTGATGCTTCATGTCAGGCAAGGTTTGTGTTCATACACCATACTTCACAAAGCCAAAATGGTTTGGAATTAAGTTCAGAACCTATTAAAATCAGAAGAAATACCCTCATTAACATTTAGCAGACTTTGGATCAGACCTATCCAAAGATTCAACTGATAATACCAACACATGCAAGAGATTACAACCAAAGTCTTGTTATCCCTTGTAATTATATCCCCCTGATGTTTGTTTTCACTAGGATGCCCTGGCAATTTTTCTAGAGACTTCTGTTTAAGCTGTGCACTTGGATTTAGCAGAGCTTTATGACTGCATTAGTATTGCAAAGATTTCTGAGTTTCTACGAATCCGAAGTTGCAGTGCTCAAGTGGCAAGTATACTGAGCTTTTCTGTAAAGATGACATTACATAGTTCTTCTGTAAAAGCCCATTAATATAGCATGGATTTTCATGAGAAAGAGAAAAAGAAAGATGCATGCTAGCAGATTTTCACGATTTTTATCATGACAGAGTTTATGGAATGCAGTGTTTGCAAATATGCATAGTTCTCTGCCTCAAGAGTATACATTTAATCCTGAAAGTGGTAAGTTGATTAAAAAATTTTCCATAACATTTCTCTGACTCTCTTTTATCTTCCACTGCTACAATTAGTATAAAATCAACAGGTAACATGCAAGCATAGAACCCCTTTTGAAAATGGGAAAACATCGCTTTTGACCCCATGGGCAGACATATTTTTCAGTGTTTTGAGATGTTTGGACAAGAATGGATGAATATCTTGTCTTCAATAGTCACTGTTATTGTTATTAGTCATATTCAGAAATATAATTCCAGCCCTCATAATGTGTTATTTTCTTTTTGGTTATCTAATCTCCTAATAATATATTATGCCTCACTTGCTGTATGTGAGATAAATGATATGCCATCTTTAAGGGTAAACTGACACCCAGCAAAGCTGTGGTAGCTACCACTTGTAGCAGTAGAAGTTTCCAGTTCTGGGCTAGGACATGTGCACACACATTCATCCTCTCCTGTTTTCACTTAGTGTCATCATTTTCTCCCAACCAATATTCCCTGTATCCACTCAATCCAACTGGGTTTTTCCAGCAATGCACTGTTGACAAAACAGCTTGACTTCCCTGTGGTTAATGCCACACACAGCAGCAAGCTCCTGGGATTCAGCTCATTGCATTTGGCTTTCCCACTGCCTTTATGGAATGGCTCCTTCCTCACCCTGAGAGTTTCTCTCCTGTAAATTCCCAGAGTCTGGAGGAAGGAGGTAAGCAGGGAGTGGAGTAAGAAGATGCAGACCAGCCTTTGTCCCTCAGGAGGGCACTCCTTAGAGGTAACAAAGAAAGTAAGAGACTGGCAATTGCAGTACATACACTGCACAGTTTACAAATGAACTGCTGAATTTGACATTTCCAGTCTCATTCTGAGGATGAGTATCTTTGCTGGATGCTCAGTACACAAATCTACAACTCTGGTCTGTGGTTCAAATTTCTGTCTTTTGTTGACTTCTGACCTAAGCACCCACAGCCAGTCCTCCAAAACTCTTTATTTTACTTGCTGCAAAAGTTTCAATTTTTGCCCCAGTGAACTAAAATAATATTTAATGTTTATTGGAGCTAGGACTCGGTAATCCAATTGTATTCTTGCTCAAGTGACTGATCTAGCAATCAGGCCAAAGAGTCATGTGCAAACACATGCACACACACCCCTCTCCTTAGCTCAACTGATATATCATTAATTTGTAAAAAGCAGAGCAGCTGATTCAATGTTCTGGAGAAGGACAAAGTCCCTCACCTGGTGGTTGGAGAAATCATACAGAAGGGAAGATAAAACAAGAAGAAAATTTGAACTCTAGTGAGAAAGGATGCTGAAGTTACTGGGGTATGACCGGTGGGCTGCCAGGTAAGAGGCAGCAGGAGGGGCAAGTCCTGTCCACTCCTCTACCCTTATTCTCTGCAGTGCTTCCTTGGGTAAGTTTGCTCTCAGGAAAGCAAGCAGATTAATCACAGAGGTAACCCAGGAACATGAATACATAAATTATAGATCCTGATTTAGCTTAAATGTAGGGTAGCTGTCTAGCTGCTAAATATTGCCAAGAATTCTACAGTATCTGAATTTCTTCACAGACAGACTTTACATTTCTAAGTGTCATTAAGCTACATATTTGAAAATCGGTATTTTGGCTTCAGATGCCAACTGATACAATAGCAATGGTAGAATGACATGTATATGATTATGCTTTTAGTGATACAGACAATAAGCTCAGCTGTATGATAACACTGGCGTATATAGTCCCATGTCATAAGGATGCTGAAAGAATAATTGTGTTAAAGATTGTTACACTTCAGACCTGATAACAATGGTACCATGTGTGTGCCCATGATGAAGGTGGGAAGGTATGGCCAGCAGAGCCGTTTTGAAGTTCCATCTACACACAGTACTGCGTAAAACTTCTCCTAGAAGTTTGTAGCACTAAACCTATATGTGTGTCATTCACTAAGCTATTCCTGATGTATATTTGGAGTTTATCTATGAACAATGTTTTCTGTATACAGCAGTGGTTTTCTTTCTGTGTTATTAACTTAACATGGTTTTGAACTACATGTGGATTCAATAGAGTTAGAATAAATCTTAGCTGTTCCATGGTTATCCAGGATAAAATACCCATCTATTCCATTGAATCCTACTTTGAAGGGCTTGAGTGAAATAAGAGCAGGGGGAGTCACAGGGGGCTGTGTCACTCTTTGATGTACAAGTCTTTGGACTGTAACTGTGTCTGTTGTCTGTACCCTTTTTGTGGACTGCTGGATGCCAGTTTTCTTCAAGAACTGTCCTGATAGTTCATGTTCTCATAAATTAAAAGAAATTGGGCTATCCAGGTAGAAGTTCCTATTCAAATACAGAAACTGCCTCACAGTTTCCTGTCTCCTCTCTCAACCCATCTATAATTCATTGGGATGATATTAATTGTCCTGTTGAAAGACTCTGTTCTACTTAAAGTAGAACACTGAAATTTCCACAATAGCAGGTTTTTGTTTTTGTTATTTTGGTTGTTGGTTTGCCTTTTTTTTCCCCTTCTACTTTTTAAAATTTTTTTTCCCCCATGTATGTTCCAGTTTTCTAGTTGTCAATCAGAGGCTTCTGGTCAGTTGCCTGAGGTAATTGTGTTCTGCTAAATCAGGGCAGGGGAGCAAGAAAGGTTACCTACTCAACCATTAATAAAGTCTCTGAAACAGCTGACTCCAAGCATCTTGTTTAACTAGGATGGATTTAAATGAGTGATAATATCCAGTAACTAGCTCTGAGGAAATTTGGCCATCTGAGTTACGATGAGGATTCAGCTACAGCAAGCAAGGCTGTTCCCCACAGAAATGAATATGTGCTGGTATGGTGCCAAGATTATTCTAGGGTTGCAGATGGCATCTACAGTCTAAGAACCTGGGTTTAATGTGAGTGGTGCAGACAGTGTGTAGCTGATGCAGTTTTTTCACTGTAACATTATAATCAAATTTAAATTTTCTTTCCCCTAAATACTTTAGAACACATTGATGCACCATGTGTTATTCCTACAACATGTCCTGACAGCAGTGTACTGACTGCTTTCCCTTAACATCAGCTTCTTATGCATACTCGATTACGTTAATTAAAGCCAGTAATTGTGAATATAGACAGGTCCTGTTTTGCAGGTACATAAAGGTATGAGTTGCAAAAGGGCATGAGAACTGTCACTTGTATTAAAGGGGCCCTAAAAGACAAATACAGTTTGTCTCTCTCAGGGCATAGTATGTTTGTAGAAGTGATGGAAAGTGCTATAACACGAGGAGCCAGTAAGACAGTGTAGCAGGTTCATGGATAGTCAAACATGAGGGCACTTCGAGCTGGAGGCTCTGCAATCACATGCACGGGGATGTTAACAGCTCAAATTGCTGCCACATCAGTTGCTGTATCCTTGCCTCTGTAAAACAACAGTTGTAAAGATCAGCTGCATGAGTGTAACTTCTTGGTGACACTGGATGAGCTGGCACACCCCAGATGAGAAAAAGAATCTTCGCTAATATCTACCAGCCAAGGGTCTACCCAGAGTAACTTCAAAGACTATTAATGGTCTGTCCAAACAGTGTGGAACTGTTAAGCTATGTAAAACAGCAAGGTGGGAAGAAGTGCACTCTGTCACAGCATCTATCTCTTGCAGAAACATGAACTATTTTATGTAGCTGATTCCAGCTCATGACTGTATTTGCAACCCTTAAGTGTTTAGACTGTGGTCTTTAAAGCAAAACTTCCTGGCTGCATTGAAGCTCACACTTCAGAAGTGGTCTAAATATTAGAATCTCATTTTATTTTACTAAGTAGAGATTGAAACCTAAGTTGCAGCATGTTAGAGAAAGCTTTATTTGACACAACACCAACTGTGGTCTTTAATTTATAATTGATGTGGATTTACTGGTCTTCTCAGGTTGTATAAAAGAACCACATTTTTTATCAGAAAGCTGGTTTTAAAAAGCTCTTGAATCTAATTTAGAATTACTGTGGTCAAAATGTGGTACTTGTACAGTAGAATGTATTTGGAATGATTTATAAAAGAGGCTGCAGACAGCAGACACATATCTAAATCAGCTAAGGATCCATGCAATAAATGAAAATTGAATGGGGAATTTTGAGTTCCTAATTTTGATTTTCAAAATGGTGAATCTCATGCAAACCTGATAAGAAAGTTGAAACACGAGCCAGGAGCTCACAAATGTAATTGTTAGGTTTCTTTTTTTAAATTTAATTTTAATTTTAGGTGCTACTGCAACCTCACTGTCTTCCAGTGAGCTACTCTTGGCTTATTTGAAAGGGAGAGCAGCCACAGGGTCAAAGTGTGTCAGGGTAGATTCCTGGGACAGAAGCATGTTTTTAATCTGGTGTTGTGACTACAAATATAGGCAGATGTAAGTCAGAAGTGGCTGAATGGGAACAAGAGCTATCCCAGAAAACTGCAGAAATGATGATGGTATGGACAAGACATTGTGCTCAGAAGCCACTTCTCCTCAAGGTGCTGTGGTGGGAAGAGTGGGCTGCTTGAGCCAGCTGGCTCCTCCTGTTTCACTTGGAGCACGGTGCTGTCAGAAGCTGTCTGTGGGTGTCTCCTGGAGATAAGCAGATTCAAGGGAATCTCCTGGAGATAAGGAGATTCTCTGGCCACAGGCAGCTCGTGCAAGTTGGGATAGCAAGATTGTCCTGGAATCACAGAATCGCAGAGTTGTTTGGCTTGGAAGGAACCTTAAAGATCATCTCTTTCCAACCCCCTGCCATGCACAGGGACACCTTCCACTAGATCAGGTTGCTCAGAGATCCATCCATCCTGGCCTTCAACACTGCCAGGGATGGAGCACCCATGACTTCTCTGGGCAACCTATTCCATGGTTTGCCGTGCTCACAATAAAGAATTTCTTTCCCATACCTAATCTAACCTATCCTCTTTCAGTTGAAAGCCATTCTCCCTTGTTCTAACACTGAATGCCTTTGAAAAAAGTCCCTCTCTGGTGTTCTTGTTGGCCCGTTTAGGTACTGGAAGGCTGCTATAAGGCCTCCCTGGAGCCTTCTCTTCTCCAGGCTGAACACATCAACTCTCTCAGTCTGTCTTCATAGGAGAGCTGTTCCAACCATCTGATCATCTTTGTGGCCTCCTCTGGACCCGATTCAACAAGTCCACATCCCTTCCATGTGCTGGGACCCCAGAGCTGGAGGCAGCACTGCAGGTGGGGTCTCACAGAGCAGAGCAGAGGGGCAGAATCCCCTCCCTCCCTCCTCTGCTGCCCACCCTGCTCTGGATGCAGCCCAGGACATGGGGGGTTTCTGGGCTCCCAGTGCACATGGCTGGGGCATGTCCAGCCTCTCACCCACCACCACCTGCAAGACCTTCTCCTCAGGGCTGCTCTCAACCTGTTCTCCACCTAATCTGTCTTTGTGCTTGGGATTTCCCTGACCCAAGTGCAGGACTTTGAACTTGGTCTTGAACTTCGTGAGGTTTGGATCTGCCCACCTCTCAGGCCTGTCAAGGTCTCTCTGGATGGCATCCCTTCCCACCAGTGTGTCTGCTGCTCCACACAGCTTGGTGTTGTCAGCAAATTCGGTGAGCGGGATCTCATTTCCACTGTCCTGTCACTGAAAAGGATGTGTCGTCAGGCTGTATCCAACATAACTTATAAATTGGTAGAGGAACCCTGGATTAGATCACCAGAAATGCTCAGATCATTAGATGGGTTCCTTTTGGCTTCATTTAGGTTTGGATCACGCTCTCAAGGAAGAAACAGATGACTAAAGTCCTTAACCTGAATTCTCACAGGCAAAAGTGGAGAGGCAATCTTTCTTGCAGAGTGGATTGGAAATCTTCTGCTAGCCTGTTGAAATTCTATTCTAAATGCTCACATAAGGCCTAAGGGACTACAGACCTAGAGGGTAGCACTGACTGTTTGGAGCTGTTTGCAGCAGAGTGTGCTTAATAAGACTGACATCTTGATATTAAAAAAAAAGGCAAGCCATCAAAGTAAAAGGGAAATGGGGTGATGGGAAACTAAATGTTTGCAAAACAGGCTGGTTCTTTGAATTTCCCAATCCATTACATAACAAAAATGCATGAACTGTGTGATTAAGAATACAAAGTAATAAGTACAGAAATCAATTCTGTTTAGTGAGGTTTCAAATCCCCTTGAGGCTTTAAAATGTTTTTTAAAGTCTAAGGAGGTGTGGGGGAGTGACATCTTTTCTATAAATGCATAGAATTACTAAGCACAGGGGATTTATTTAACCAGGAAACTTACATTACTGAGATTAGACATCTCGTTTTCAAGGTGCTCCAGGAAGATAATGACTCCTATACCCATAATTCACTGTAGACATCAGTTTTGTCTGATAATACATAAATTGACCTGATGATAGAAGTTAGCAGTTTTCACTCTAAATAGCAATATAGTGCTAGATAGCAGTAAAGAATGTGAGCCTGATTCATTGAGTTTCAGTAGATTACAGAGCAGATGATTTGACCCTCCTGTTTAGCAAAAAAACATTTCCTCTCTAAAACAGAAATGCAGGGGTTTTTTATTTTGCTTACATATAAGTGTTCTGGAAAAAAAAACAAAACAAAACAAAACAAAAAAACAAAAACAAACAAACACAAAAAAACAAAACCAAAAAAACCCCAGAACTCTTTGGTACAAGGGAAGGAAAAATGTGAATATTTATCCTAAAAGGAATCTTATCTTCAAGGCATAGCTGAGTGTTATAATGAATCATATGGAAAACACCATGGGGTTTTATGATGCTGTGTTTAAATGTGATCAGTTAGCAGGAGAAGGTGTGTGAAATTCTGACTGCAGAGAATTTGATGGGAATGTTGCCAGTGATTTTGATAGACTCAGAACTTCCCTTGTATTCTGGAAATTATGAAAGCATCTCATTTGCCTGTTTGATTTTGAGTTAGAGAATATTTTCCCTTCTTGTCTTTACTTACTTGATTTTCTGAGCTGAAGTAGATTTTATAGCTATTTACATTGAATGACTTTAAAATAATCTCTAATGGAGCTAAACTGTTGAAAATCCTTGTTGCAGAGGTGTAAAAACTGCTGTGTTGAATTGATCACTCCTCCTATAAAATTGTCTTTTCAAAGGAGGAATGGAATATTGCAATTTGGCAGGGGTGAGTAGGGTTGTGAAGCTTTTTCCTTACCAATTTTTAATTAGCTGCTGAATGTAGAAGGAGGAAATGAAGAAGCTGTCTCTAAATTGAAGGAGATTCTAAAATAAAAAAAAATCAATACCATTTAAGGAATACGATTTTTAGTTGGTACTTCATGGGTCCCTTCCAAACTATTAAGTAGATGTAATTTAGAGGCACTGATTGGAACATCTGATTCAGGAATATCAAATGTTAGTAGCTCTGCCTTAGAGACACTATTGTGTTTGTGATCTGAAGAGCAGCTTTCTACCATTTGGAATGTCTTTGGGGAATGTTCATGACAAGAAATGTTAGACTTGTCTTACAGTAGCAGTCTTCTGGGTTCTCATAGAGACCTCGGTGATGGGTTGTGGATCCCCAAGGAAATCATTCTGCACAGCACTGCTTTGTCACCTGCCTACTGGCAGTGAACAGGAGGAGGTGAAACAAGGCCAGAGTTTTATCCACTGTGCCACCTACATGGTTGCCTTCATGTGTTAGGAGGTGTTTGGTGTATTGAGTAGACATTTGCTGAAAGTTCTTTCCAAAGAAGTGGGAGTGTGAAGAGGAAGCCTCTAACTGACTTGATTTCTGAATCTCTCAGTTTGCACCAGGATAGCCTATGGAGCACAGTAGCAATGCACTATGTCTGCCTTGGAATGATGATGAAGTAACAATTCAGCCTTTTAAGTGGAGTGAATAGAGAAATGTGACCACTTAGTGTATCATTCTTTGTATGTTTAGCATTCATACTATATCAGGCAGTAGTGTTATTGCTCTTGGTTTTAAATCTGTAAGAAAATTTTCAGATGACAGATAAATGATCAGAAGTAGATGTACATTTTAATGAAGAATAGATATGCTGTAAGAGGAATAAATGAAGGAGAAATAAGATAGGAGTAAATATTAGTTCCAAATTTGCTGAAATGTGTCCAACTGAACAACAACTAATATATTTCCTTTACCATTTGTGCATTTTTTTTCGTTTGTTTGGTTAGGTTTTTTGGGGGGGTTTTTTTTGTATTTTACATTCTAGGATGTAGAGCCCAAGCATGTAGAAATCATGTAGCAGTGAAGGAAGAGAATTAAATGCTAACACTGGTGCTAGATTGAGCTTGGAGATAAAGGTTCAAGTGTTTCCCATTTGATAAAACTGATTCTTGCCCCCTCATTATAGTGTGGGCTTGCTGTTCTGTTACGCTACTCCTGCAGCAAAGTGCTCTATTTATAACAGATAAAATGTACATAGATGTCACAACACTGATGTTACCTTCAAATCTGTTCTGCTTAGTTACTGGGTTTTAATTATTTTCAAAGCTCAAATTCTTTACACACACATCTGTGATATCAAGTGGCATTATAAATTTGGTTGAGTATTTTATTTATATTATTTAACCTGATCAATGAATCTTAAGATGTTTCTTCTTTTTTTAATTGTTATAATAGGTGTTTCCTCACAGTTTGTCATTTATCCATTAGTCTAGGACTGGAACCTGCTAGGTAATGTCATCTGCAGTTTAGGCCTATCAACAAACTTGACCCTTACAGAGGCTGTATCAGTGAATAGCAGATGTCTAAAAAGTTACCATTTCATAAGAAGAGTCCTAACACTGACAGTATTCCAAAATGTGTAATATATTTGCAGTATTTAGTCTCAGGGTCTTAGTGGTTTGCATCCAGAAAATCTGCAACAGTGCTTTGGCATCCCACTTGAAGTCTTCACTGAAAGCTATTTCTTGTAAATCTACTGGACCAGGAGAATGGAAATCAAAGCGGGTTAAATTTCTGTTTCTCAAGCGAGATATTTGAACTGAATTGTTTAAATCTGACTGGAATAGCTGTCACCAAGTACTGTCACCATAATGCCTTCAGTACAGACATAGGCAGAGAGCCAACACAGCTGGAAACAGAAGGGGGAATTCACCAGGATGTGGAATGAGAGCAACTGAATGCTGGGAGTCTGCTTTTTGGAGAATGAAGAAAGACAAACAGGCAATCTGGGCCATGCACTCAGGAGACATGTGCACAGAGTCCAACCCAGAATGACTCCCAGCTTTAATCTCCAGCTTTGTAAAAAGCCTGCCTCTGGTTTTCACATTTTACTCCAGTGAAATAGTGAGATTTCAAGCTGGATGTGATGAATTGCACCTGTCCAAGTGGTGAAGCAGGAACAACTGAAACAAGAGCTGGCCCAACGCCCCAGAAAGTTTCCAGATGAGCATTTATCTCTCTTGTACAGCTCTGCATTTTTGCCTTCTTACCACAGTTGCTCACCATATCTGTGTATCTGTAGATACAGAACTTCTTTTTATATTTCAGTTTTTCTTCTTGAATTATTCTGTTTTCTGCATGTCTACAAATATAAGCAAATTGAAAATTTAATCACTCAGGCTAAGGTCTGAGCTGGCTTGGCTACTCTTACCTTGAGGATCTATGGTTTAAAATTAAGAAACTTCCTCCAAGAGGTTTTTAATAAGCATAGCCAAATCACCTTTAAAGCTACGACCTAAACTCAGGAGACTAAATCAGTCTGAATGAAAGACACATTTCCCTGAGTTACTTATTGTCATTTTATTAGCTCTTCAGTTTTTCTGGAGTTTTCCAGACAGATATTACTGTAAATAGTCATTAAAGGAAAAAGAAAAAAGTAATTCCTTGTATCTGGGAAAGGGTGTTCTTGATCATTACTTTCATAGTACTTTGTACATGAGGTTTGTGCTCTCAGTTAAATTTTTTCCCACTGGAGAACCTGAGGCACAGGAAGGATAAGAACTTGTTCCCTTGCAAGGAAACTAGCAAGTGAGCCATAAAGCAAATGCAAGCTCATCTGTGGCAAGCTAGGTCTCTCAAATGCCTATTTTTGTGTAACCACATTAGGGAAATGTCACTAGGTGGTAATTGACAAAATCTGTTACTGTTTCTAAAGTTTATGTGAGGAGTAAATGAGAAGCCTCTCATTGATTTGCTTCTACACTAAAACATTGGTCATGAAGCTCTTCATAACCAGACCTACTTTTCTAATATGTGAAATCAGCCTGAAATTAGAACTAGCAGGAAGCCTGGGAAAAACCTTCAAAAAAAAAACCTTTTATATAATTCACAGCAAATTGGAAAAGTGTAACTTAAAGATATTTTCCTTTTAAAAATCTCAAATCTCATCTGTCTTCTGGTGTTTGTTGGTTTGTATGAGCCTTGTTTGGGTCTTGCTCGGAGCAGAAACTAGCTTATGTTAAAATGTGCTTATTCTGACAAGGTATAGGCATTTCAGATTCACTGGGATGCCAATTCATACTGCAAAATTACTAGAATAAACTGAAATAGAAGCATGAGCAATGAATTAGATGCCTGTCATTTACAAATATGAAGCTCTGTGCCCAAAGAAAGGAAATCAAGGATCTTGGTCAAAAAATAACAGTCTCTCCATTTGTGGTAAATTTCAGCTTATCTCTTCGGTACCAACTGCTGTTTATCTAAACAAATTTCCTAGCATCCACATAAAAGCTATGTGAAATTAATCTTAGGCAACATTATTCCCAAACCAGTCTGATTTCAGGTGTTTCATAACATGAGAAAAAAAAAATTGAGACTCATGGTGACTTCAGCACTAATTCTTTGTCAGACAGTTCACTACAGGTGATGGAATTTTCCTGATTTATACCAGCAAGTGACATTGGCTACTGTTTTTCTCTACAGTTGCTTATCCCTTGTTTGCCTGTCTGTATACATTATAATAGTAGCCCATGGATCAGCTTTGACCACTCCCAATTTTTTTTACCAGATTTGCCAAGTTTTCAAATAGCAAAATTGCTGTAGTCCTAATCTTCATCATCAAGCAGTCAACATATCAGGCACCAGTTTGGAAACTATTCTTTAGTGTACAGGCTCAGAGTGTGAGGTTTTTGGTTGGTTGCTTAGTTGTACGGTTTTTTAATAATTTGGTAGTGGCTCTCAGTTTTGTTCTGTTTTGTTTTTTCCCAAGGTCCCTAAGTGAGGTACTTTAATTTAAAATGTAGTCAATAATAATTACTGAATTTTGTAAATTAATTCGAGTGCATAAGAAACCAGCATTTCATGAGAACTTCTGTGTGCCTTTTGATAATCTGAGCAAGATGAGAAGATTTTCCTTGGAGTTAGCTCTGTGTTCCAGTGGTCTCAGGGAGAAAGAGGTTTATTTCTGTTGGATGAGAAACTTTAATGGAAACAACAGCCTGCAAGAGAGCATTTTCTAAGTTCATGACAATCATTCAGACCATGCTTATGTTTTGTTAGTAAGCACTGTTCTTTAGCTCAGCAAACAGTTTGTCCTGGCCTGGGGAAGCCTGTCTCATTTGATAATGGGCTCTGAATCCAGTGGATTATTGCAGGGATTTTGTCTTGCAGTAATCTCCAGGGGGAAATGTACAAACAGCTGGGAGAGCACGAAGGAGCTGCATTGTGCGGCGGGAGTTTGTGGAGCGGAGTTTTAGGGTGCTGGAGTGGATCCCAATACCAACATGAATCTTTTCTGTTTCTCTCTGGTAAGTGTACACACACGTGTTTTTATTTAGTGCATTAGTGAGTTCATAAACTGAACTGGTGGGTGTGTTTTGATGGAAGAGTAATGAGGGGGTTTTATGGTGAACTGAGCAAGGGTTGTATAACAGCAGCAAGTCTCTCTAGCCTAGATGAAGGAGTTTTTGTATGAGAAATTGTACATAGCAATATATGATTCAGTAAAAATATGAAGCAGAGAATGCATAACAAATGTACCATGCACTATCTGTGACTATTGCAAAACCATGCAGATTTAGACATGAGGCATTTAATCAAATACAGTAAAATTCCTCTTATGTAAGTTAAGATTACTAAATATATGTGTGTTAGAATTTGCTTTGTGCTAGGTTTTTTTTCTGAGGTAATAGTATCTGTTTCTCTTCTTAACTACTTTGGGAGAACTACTAGAACTTTTCAAATAGTTTTCTATTAGCTAAGCATGGATAGATACTCATCAGGGCTAATTTAGTCATTAGGCAATATTTGCTCACAGAAGATCCTCTTTAGGTGGGGTTGTTTAGGTTTTTTCACTTTCCTTTACTATTTTTTCCTTACCCCAAGGCAACTGCTCAGAATGAACAGGTAAATCAGGATAGGAAATCCACAGAAGTTGTTTCTGGTTTAAAAGCTTAACCATCTGCCAATATCAATGCCCAGTGTTAGTAATGGTAATTAGCTGAGTATATTTGTGGTATTTACACAGCACAGGAGATCTGTTTGCCCATTTTTTATCTTTTGTCCAGATGTTTAGTGTATCTTCCCCATATGTTTTGAAAGAACAATTAAGATCAATATTCAGGCTGCACTAACACAAACTCTAATAGGGAAGCTGCTTTGTGTAAACCATTGTTCCTGATTGCTAATGCTGTCTTAGTTCAGAGTACTGCTGTTTTCTAGATCATAAGGATTAAAAGCTGTTTTGTACTTAAAGTAAAATGCAGTGGTATTCCATGATTCTGTGACAAGAGTCACTCAGAAAAATAATTCCCTGGGAATTCAATGAAAATTTTTATCATAGTTTAGTGTGAATGCCTGTGTATTTGTTCAAAGTTAACAATGGCTTTGTGGCACAATCTGTAACAGCTTGAAAATACTCATTTCTGAAGTTCTTTGGGAAAGAACTGTTCTACCAATATGTTACTGTTCCATTGGAGCAGCTTCTTGTTTTCTATGTAATTCACTTTTAAAGAAAAAAAAGTGTTGAGCCTTGTATGGGCTGAGAAATGCGTGTTTAGACAAAATGTCAAGTAGATTGTTTGGGTGAGAGAAAGTCAAGTCCCAGTTTCTCTGTTAAACAGAGTGTGCAGCAGTTGGAGTTTCCATGGGAGAGGTAATGACTGCAGCAATAATGGATAGTTCAGACAAGTGAAAGCTGGTGCCATGATAGTTTCTGTAATGAAATAATTAGTTCTGTTTAAAGACTGCTGCTAAGAAGATAACCTCCGTTCCTTACAAGCTTTAGGTGGGAGACATTCTGTCCGTCTAGGTAATCTTTTGCACGTGCAGAAAAACACCTCACAAGTCATCAACATCTAAAGATAATTTATAGATCCTTTATGTCTTTCATAAAATGAAGAGCCCTGTGCAGTCCTCCCTATGCAAGTGACGCAGTGCAGGTGCTTTCTGTAATCAGATTGTCCAGCCTGGAAATGAGCTAGTGATCCAAGTATGTCCTCTGGCCACTCTTACTGTGTCAGCCTGTGACTTGAAATGACAGGTTGCAAAGTGGTTGAAGTAGTAACATAAGGATATTTTTCTGTTCAAGAGAGCTGAATAAGAGATAATGCAGAGCAACAGCCTAATTAGGATTTAAAGACAACTTTTAAAGATTCTAGAGGAGTCAGTTCCTCAGTAGATGCAAACAGCTACTGATAAGTAGAAATCACTGCTGATTTACATCAGGCAAACATCTGGAATAATTGCTAAACCAGAAACCATGGAAGAGAAATTTAGATTCTTGACAGACAGAATAGAAAGAACTGTCAAAAAATTAATATTGTCATACAAGTGTTTACCTCATGAAGACTGACTGACAAAATTTCAGGCTGCACCAGATTGTGCTTGCATGTACATGTGTGTACCTATGCAAATATTGTTTAAAATACATTGTTTTATAGCTCAGAAAATAGATCTCTATCTTACAGGATACAGTGGTAGAAGCAATCTACAACCTGAAGGGATGACAAGGATATTCTGTTTAAAAACAGAGTATAACCAGACTTCTGGCTCATCCAAAGTGGTGAAACACCGGGGTAGTTAAAGGAACATCAGTTCATGCTGTTGAATTTAACTCTCAGGGGGTTTGCTTTCATATCTGTCCATAAAACTGAGACATAGTTTTAGCAGAAGAGACACAGTGTTATGGGTCAGTGTAGCAAGATGTGATGTGGAGGCTGAACATACACAACAGTCACAAGATGGTTGTAGGGGCTTTGGAGCCTGAACTGGACTCTGTCCTTCCCAGGGAGACAGACAGAAATTGCTCCACTCTGTCACTACCTGGGAGTCCTTTGATCTCCTAGTGGAAGTGTTCCAGCACAGGGTGTTTCCCCAGCAATATTTTGTGTCCTGAGTTGACTTCCAAATGATTTGGTTCCTCAACTGATTAATTTTTCCATCAGACTCATTGCCTTGGTCTCAGGGGATTTGCAGGCAAATTAGATTTGTTTTCAAAACCTTGTGTCCCTCTTCCACTTACAAAATGATCAAAAGGATAAATGTCCCAGTTTTTGTAGATACATTATGTTAAAAGGTCAACCTTAGACCCTGAATTTGCAGTGTGTTTTCCATGTCATGGTGCTTAGCATGTCAGACAATTGAATCAGAACAATTCTGTTTGTATTATGGGCAGCATACAGAAAGGTGCCCCAATCAAGCACTGCTCCTGTATGAATAGCCAGGAAATATTTCACAAAACCATCTGTTTTGATACCCTGCCTAATAAATGGAAGACTCCTAGAAATCTGAGAAATACAAGTTACTACTGAATTATGGAGTCCTTTGGTTAAGGCAGAATACTTTTCTTACACTGTTTTCCTGAATCAGTGCTTCAAATTCCAGGATATACACACTGAGGTTAGCACCAATTCACCTGGAATACTATCAGATAAACCTGTCCTGAGTTATACCATTTTCTGACAGGCTATACTTTTACTGGTTTGGTAGAATTTACTCCTGGAAGCAGCAGAAGCGCCTCCTTAGATGGGGCCACACCTAGCCCAAGTAACAGGCTTTACAGATACTTCTTTACAGAGGCTCCAATTAATAAAGTACACACATCTGGATTGTTTCCAGGCACAAGGACCTGTGCCTGCTCTAGCAAACCCTCAAAAACAAGATGGCTGCATGCAAACTGCCTGTAAAATATAGTTTTTATGGTGTTTTATCAACTGTGCCAAGGAATCTTTTGGATGTCTCTTAGTTGATATAAAACAAGCATGGGCTTGTTCTGTATGATATTATTGTCATGATAGTATCCAGAGAGGAGCATTTAGTAAAGCAGTCAGACCATTTTCCAGATCAGGTTTGAATGTCTATGAGTGGGGGTTTGAATGCCCCCACTGTTCTGGCAAGGGGGCACCAGTGCAGATGATCATACTAAATTACCATGATTCATTCTTGTCCATTATTTCATTTACTAAGAGAGATGAAGGCAGAGGTGTTCCTGTTTCAAAAAAAAAAAAAAAAAAAAAACAAAACAAAAACCAAAGCCCCATTATTTCAGTAGAGTTTCCATAAGAAGGTGAATGTGAGAGGCATGAAAGTCTTCCTTACACTTGGCAATACTGAAAGACCAGGTCCTACCTGCTTTGACAGTGAACAGTGGCATTAGTGGACTAATGAGGACAGGGAAGAATTTAAGATACTTAACAAGTGTCAACTCCTTGTATAGCAGAAACCCGTGTAAGAAGGTCAGTAGAAAAAGACTATGACACTCCTAATCACAGTGTTGTTCAGATCAGTTATTCAAGTTGAGCCTTTGTCTTAGGGTTTAAGCCAAATAAGATCCTTTTCATTTGTCTATTTCTCTCCCATATGGTAGCTTTCTAACTACCATTTTTGCTAGTAATATATAAAGTTAAGTACCTAGAGAAACTCAAATCATTTTAGTGATTTTCAGTAGCATCAAATTAGTTATGTTTTATTTTGATTGTTGGTTTAAAGATGTGCTGACAGCACAATGTAAAATGTGTTACATCTAATGTTATAAACTGAAAGAGCCCTTGGCACTAAAAGCTAATGTTTCTACAGTGCAAGATGCAGGAGAATAAGTACTAATAAAAGTGATGTAGTTGATAAATCATGAATTATCTGGACCCTCTATATGTTAAAGAAGCCATAGAGTAAATAGAAAGATGCTCATGCTGCTGTGGTTATTGGGATGTGCTGGTACTTAGAAACAGATTGGACTTAAAAATATGTGTTTTACCAAGGAAGGATTACCTGAATGTGGAAAGACCATCCTCTGAAGTGTAGCTGTGAGCAGAAGAGATCTGAGTGGTTAAACTTTATAGTGCTTCCCATTAATCATCTGCATATATTCCTTGTTCATTTAAGCTGGATTGCTATCATCCCACCATACCCATTCAAACCTGATCTGGAAAATGGTCTGACTGCTTTACTAAATGCTCCTCTCTGCATGCTATCATGATAATAATATCATACAAAGGAAAGAGTTACAGACAATTATTTTCTTCTAGATCTGAACTAAGATTCTTTTTGTTCCATAAAACCCCTGATGCAAAAATTTTCAGAAAGATTTCTTATCCCATGTAGGATGAAAAAAATGCTACTAATTACTTCAGAATTAAGTTAATATTTTTCTTCTACCTTCCATTTTTCTCTGCAGCATCCTAAAAGAGTTAACATATGAAATGGAAAACCTTAATGAAATTGCAAGTTTTGTTATAAAAGTAGATCTAACAAAAACAAAAACAAACAAACAAAAACAAAAACAAACAAAAACAAACAAAAACCAAACAAACAAACAAAAAACAAAAACAAACAAAAAAAAAAACTCCCAAAACTAAAAGGGAGAAGACAATTAAGACAATTTCCATTTTAGTTAAATACTTTGAGTCACCCTCAAAGAAAGACAATTACTAAGACAGTAATATACTCTCATAAGTATAAAACCAGTAAGGAAAGAAAACTCTTTTGAAAACTGAAGGTGTATTTTCTCTTTGTTGGATGCTCTTTTTCTCCCTCTTTTGTGATTTCTTGTACAAGTTTTCTTTCCTGCACTTGCTTTCCTGGACATCCTCTCTCACAGCTGTTCTCTCTCATGTGTGTTCTCACTCTTTCTTGTCTCTGCGCTTACCAGAGCCCACTCTGTCACAAGCCTTCCCTCTTTCTTGTTCCCTCACTCTTTCCCACACCTTTACCCTTTCCTTGTGCCCACCCTTTCTTACTTTCTTGTGCTCTCATGCTCTCTTCCTCTCCCCATCTTTCTCTTTATGTTTCTTCTTTTTGCACCCTTGCTTTTTCTTGCAAGGTATCATATTCTTTCTTGTGGTCACTGTCTCACATCCATGCTTTTCCTTGCACCCTATCTTGTGTTCTTTCTTGCAACCTCATTCTCAGTCTTCCACATGCCCTTGCACTCCCTCTCCCACTCCCATGCACATTATCTCTCTCCCTTCCACACCCTCCCTGTTTCTTGCACACAAGCTCTCTCCCTCTTGAATTCTCTTTCTCCACTCTACTCCTACATCCCCCTTCACTGCCTTCTCTACCCTCCTTTTTTGCTGCTTCTTTCTCCAGCTCTGACCCCCTCTCTTCCTTTCACATTCATTTTCTCATGTGCACTTGCTCTTTATCACACATGATCATGCTTTTCCATGCTCACTTTTTCTCTCACTCCCTCTCTTGCACCAGTGCACTCTTTTTGTGCCCTTGTACCCATTCTCCTGGCCATGCCCCCACTCCAGTAACATTATCCTCTTCCTCCTGGTCTTGCACCCTTTCTTGCCACATTGTTCTTACTGTCTTGTGCTCACTTTTTTTCTCATATTACCTCTTTCCTTAACATTCTGGATTTTCAGTGCACTCTATTTCCCTCTCAATCTCTCTAATTCATGCTCCCTCACTGTATACCTTGCTCTTTTCTCCTTTTCCTTCTCTTACACCCTCTTTCTCTTCCTCTTTCCTGGCTCTTTCTCTTTCACAACTCATCATTTTGTTCCTTTCCCTCTCTCTCCTCATACTGCCCTCTCCTCTTTTGTCTTCTCTTCTGTCTCTATTACTCTTTAATCTGCTCACTCTTCACTCCTTTTCCAGTGTCCTTATTGTTTTCAATTCCCTTCCCTATTCTAACAACCTCGCTCTTTCTTTCATGCTTGGCTCTTTTTCTTGTGCCTTCACACCCATCCTTTCTCATGTGCATTCTTTGTCATGAAAGCTTTTTGTCTCTCGTTCTTGAGAGTTTAATTTCTTGGGCAACCTCTTCCCTCCTCCTCCTCCCTCTCTCCTAGCACTTTCTATCTCAGTTGAGAATGTTCTTTCTTGTCTTGGCTCTTTCTTTCAATCTGTTCTCTTTCTTGTGTCCTTACTCCAACAATTCCCCATTTTCATGACCTCACACCCTTTCTCTCAGCCTCACCTTTTTTCCTTCTCATGCTGTCACACCCATTTCTTCATGCATGCTTTCCCTTTTTCTGCCATGTTCTCTCCTTGTTTCTGGTGTGGTGCCTCTTCCAGTCTCTTTTTGAGCTTTGTCTCCCTGCCCCATTGTGTTTCCCCATATTTCCACCTCTTCCCTTTCATTCTTCCTCATCTTGCCACCTTTCAGACGCTACCTATTTCTTTCCATCTCACACACTCAAACTCTTTCTTGCACATGTGCACTCTCTCACATTAGCTCCCTTTCCTGTGCCCTCACACACATTGCTCTTACTGAACCTGCAATTTCTCACACATGGTCACTTTTTCTTTTGTTCATTCTTACATGCACTTTTGCTTTCCTATATGCTCCACTTCTTGCATAAATTCTCTTTCTCATTCTCCCACAATCCTTTGTGCCCATCGTACTCCTCATGCCTACTCTTTCACGAGGACTTGCTTTATATTCTGTACACTTGCTTTTCTTATGTGCCTACCCTTTCTTGCAGCCTTGAGCTCCACCTTTCTCACTCAAGATTTCTCTTTCTTGCCTGAGCTCTTTCCCATGCTTTCCCTTTCTCAAGCACTAATTCTCACATGATCCCCAGTATGCTCTTCCTCCCTTTCTCTCTCAGTCTTTCTCCTCTTCTCTTTCCCCATTTCCTTCCTGTCTTACCCTCACTCTTTGCCTTCATTCCTCCCTTCTCTCTTTCTGTCTTCTTGCTTTCCTTTCTTACCCTTTTTTCTCTCCCTCCACTCTCTCCTTTCACTCTTTCTTGCCCTCTTTTCTCTCCCTTTTTGTCTCTCTTTCACATGAACTCTTCTTTATATTTCTGTCTCTTAATTAAGTGCTCTCTTCACCAAAGTCATGTATTATTCCCTATGGAGGGAAAAGTACAGGGTAACATTTGACATTGGAGAATCCTGGAAATTTGTAATAAGGGCTTAAACTCATATTTTTTTGCCTAGAAATGCTCAATCCACAGTGTCAGACCATCATTGCTCTATGATAAATACTTAGTAATAAAAAATAAATACAGTAATAAAAAACCCCACAGTGACTGTCAGAAGCCAGGCTCAGCGGGGTCTTCACCACATCCATGTGTAGTGTGTTTCATAAACTAGGCACCAATGACCCAGAAAGCATTAACTCATCAGTTCCTATAGTAGGCTCAAGCGTGTAACTTGAGTATTTTCAAGAATAACATGTCATATTTCTCCCAAAATATTTATTTTGGCTTATCAAAACTCTGGTATGCTGAAGTAAATAAGATGCATAGACAAACATTTCTTTGCCAAAATTAGTCATGTGTTTAAACTTCTGCCTTAGCAGTCAAAAATATTGCCTCTAAAATTTTACATATTAACAATATAACTTCAAATATACACCTGTGTTTATCTTCTGTACTAAAGGAACAAATGCCTTTAAATAATAATATACAATGTTAATTTTCATGGTGTTGCTCTGCTGTAAGTCATACTGTTATAAATTTGATTTATTCCTTAATTAATGCAGTTAAAATTAGTAATGAAAATTCATTGGGAAAGTATTCGGTGCAGATCAAAATGGCAACATCTAAAATCTAGATCATCAGTTAGACTGTCTTTAGTGTTGCCATCTGCTTTCATTTAACTCTTGAATTATGAAATGGCAGTGTGTACACGTAATCCTGGGTCTTGGAGTTGTGGGAAAAATGTGACCATAGCAGTTTCTATTAACATGTTTATATTCATGGTCATTGGAGAAAAAGAACCTTACATGTGCACTAAAACATGGAGTTCATAAACATGGAGTTCATAAACTGGAATGCAAATGGAATTTATTTTTCATTGTACTAATTATCATTATTTAGGGGGTCAAAATCACGATTATCAACTTCTGTGAGCTGGCAGTATTGTTTCTGTTTATTTCTAAGGAATAGAGTTACCTTTCTGCATCAGATTGACCTTTTTTCCTGTAAAGAAGTACTAACTATAAAATAGTTCATATAGAAATTTTCATGGCTTATACTTTTCATAGTTTTCATGGGAACTTTCACGTAGTGCTCACCTGATTTTACTCCTTCTGAGCAGATAATATTCATTTTTGCTATACCTTCAGCTTTATATCTGGCAATCTGTGGCATCTTAGTCATGACACTGATCTCCAGCATTTGGGTACTTACAATAATCGACTTCTATATGCTTTAGTCGAGAAATAAATAAATAAAAGATTTCAAAAGAAAGGGGTGAAAAAACTCCATTTAGTAAATCTCAGAATCTTCTGGCTTTTTAAATTATTGTTAATTTAATATGCTTACAAGTGTTCATCTTTGAAAATCTGTTTAAATGTATTTCAGGAGGGCTCAATGGACAGCTTGTATGAGCCTGTCCCAGAACATCAGGAACCCAAGGATACAACTACTACTGACAGCCAGGCTAGCCCTCCAGTGAGACCACATCTAAACAGTGGACCACCTGATAGGTCCAAGTCTTTGGTAAGTAACATTTAGTTGCAAAGTATGCAACGTATTTTGAAAAACAAACAAGCAAACAAAACAAAAACCAAACAACAAACATTTACTCTGAATGCTGGCACGTGTGTTCTGCTGGCTTGTCTGCCAGTTTGAACTGTTTAGGCTGTTTAAAGCCACTGTTCAAGTTTCATCTCTGTAGCCAATGACCTGACTTCTGTCTAGTCTTAACGGGCACACTTGAAAGGAAGTTCTTGAGTTTCTCTACAGTCAGGAGCAAAGGCACATTAGTGCAGTTTCACTGTATGGGGCAATTTCTCTTTGCATATGAAAATGCTGGGTACAAATACTGGAATAGTTTGTCTCTGAGTGAGATCCTATTGGTGTCTTTGGTTGTTCTCTTTATTAATTTTAAAAAAATGCATTTCTAAATTGTGAGTTGTATGAATTTTGTAACTGATGGTCTCTGGAATAACCTTTACATTTTACAAGACCTCATTAGGCAAACATGTGAAGAAAGTTGTCCTGTTTTTCTGTGGGTTTTTTTCCTTCCTAAATACTGTTATCCTACTTAATCCTTTCTTATTGGTGTGTTATTGGAATAATAAATAATAGAAGCTTTGAAAAATTCTTTATAATAGTCTATTACATTTCATAATCTTTATTTCATAATCTCTGTTCTGTGCTTTGCAACATGCCTTCACTTGTAATTACTGTATTTATCTATAGCAACCTATGATGCAGTCTGGTGATTGAATTAAGAGAAAACAGGACACTCATTATTAAGAGGAGACAGCCCTGCCTTCAGATATTGTGCCAAGCTCTACCCTTGTGCACTCTGGGTTTGGAACTGTCTATCCATGAGATTGCTGGGCCTTTGGTGTTGGAATGTCACACAGCAGGTTTGCACACAGGACTTGTGTGGAGAAAGTTCTGGAACCAATGGGATAGGAGAGTGGCTGAGGAATCGTGGCATGCACTTGGTAAATTGCTGATGGAATGGAACTTACTTGCTCTTGTCAGGCCCTTCTGCTGTAACCATCTCACTGTGTGCATGTCCCTCTCTTCCAGGTACAATGGTCCTGGTTTTGAGAGCGTAGCAGTGCAGAGATCTCAAGGTGATTCCTCATAGCAGCCACACAGGTCTAGGAGCCTGGGCTCTGAAACATCCCTGTGTTATAATTTTACTGTGATAGGTGGGAGTGATGGGGGGTTTCACCATTATTAGGTTGTGACACTGTTACTGTAAGAATGAGCCACCTCTGTAGAGTTCCAGCCAAGAGTGTTGCAAACAGGTTGTGAAATACAGCTGTAAATTCTTTCTGGTGTGTTTGTAGTATCTCAGTTGTTTGAAGCTCTAGCTGTTTGTCTAGGGCTGTGATACACAACTGTATCAAAGCATGCCATTCTACATTCCTAATGTCTAAAGGTGGACGTTATAGTACAGCTTCTACATCCATTCAGGTTTTTTTTCCCCCTTTGTCATGACTACAAACCAACTTAATATTTAATGACTGCTACACTTATGTTTCTTTGGCCAGTAGGTGTTTATTGGCTAGGAACACTATTTAGATAAAGTAAAAGTAAAATGAAAACAAAAAAACAAAACACAAAAAAACCCCAAACAGATTTGGTTTGGTACTCAGAATGTGACCTAGGATGTCCTAACAGACTTTTTAATAGATGACTAGTAGAAATTACCCTTTATATAAAAAACGTATGATAAAGACTCATCCATAGCACTGTGCTCTGCTATGGCTTTTCATCGTGTGGAAGACTAAGAATTAAATCTGCAGTGGTTGTTTATATAAAGCTTTTTGTTTCTTGCTTTCCCTTGTTTTATTTTTTTTTGGTCTGGCAGAATTACTTCATATTTTTAGTTGTATTAGTATAGAGCTAGGCTGCATAAATTATAGGTTAAATAAAAATAATCAACACATTCAATACAGAACTTTATTTTCATTGAGCCAGCCTAGGCAGGCCAACTTGTTAGTAGTGTAAGATTAGAAAATCCTGTGCATTAATCTGAATAAATTGTAACAAAACTGCTTTCACATTGCTCAGTGTTGAGTTTTGCAGGATGGAACTGCACAGTCCATGACGATACATGTGTGACAGTGAACAGAAGAATCCAGCACATTGGTTTCTGATACCTCATCATATATTTTTGTTTTCTTAAAGGGGTTATTTTAGGCTCATTTATTCATCTCTAAATGTAAAATTCATCATCCATATAAACAGTACTAAATGGGTAAGCACACTGTTGGCTCACTGGGTACTAACAAGAAGCTTCCCAAGACTGGCTGTGTGTTTCATTTTCTGTTTTGAGAGAATATTCAGCTCAGCACTTAACTAAAAATAACGGCTGGATGCTGTGTCACTGTGCTGGCTGTAGAATCAACACGATTATTTATAAAATACTCTATAGAAACGGAAAACAAGATTAGTGATGACGTGTCACCAGTAAGACCTATGGAAAAATGTTGCTAAGGCCAAAGGACTGTGTGTAATCTTATCTGCTATTTCTGGCATGTGAGTTATTAGACCTACACCTTGGATGAAGCCGTTAAGCTTATTAACTGAGCCCATTTGTACTTCTCTCCCATTTTTAATTCCGTCACTTGGTTCCAGGCTGCGGGGCAGCCCCCACAGCATGATGAATTCAGAACATTATTGGCTCCATTTAGCCATCTATCATTATTCAGGAATGCATGTACTTAAGTGCAATGCTAAGTAGGAGGGGGCTCCAGTATGTGTTTAAATGGTTGGCTGAAGCACAGCAGATTCCACAGAGCTGTTAAATCTCCTAAGGGTGGAGCTACCTGGCACGACATGCTTCCTCCTCAGGAGGCTTTGTCCCCTTCCATTTTCCTACACGACTTCAAAATCAACAGGGCAGGCATCCAAGGTCTGCTCTCCTCAACTTTAAGTAGGGTGACTAGGGCTAAAGAAAATTTATCCTAATGTTACAACAAGGTAGTTATTTCCTTGCAGTTATCTTGTCTGCTATGATTTGTCCTAATCGTAGCTGGGCTGTGACATTCTTCTGCAGATGCAGGAAATTTATGGTACTGTGGTCACTGAAGCTGTGCAGGACATGAGTCAGTGAACATACTCTTTGGACACCTTCTTTTGAACCACGGATCTCTTGCTCCTGGCTAAATATCTTCCCAAATGGCACATCCTCAATGAAGAATAATCTCTCATGTACAGTGTTCTTCTCCTTCACATTACTTAGGAGACCTGTTTCATATACAGAATTCTTTGCCTGGGCTATTCCCACTCTAGATTCCTGTGCTACTGTCCTAGGCCTGCAATACTCACTTGCCTTTTGACTTGAATCCTCTTGGAGACTTGTCCTGTTAACTTTGTGGTTACTTTGTCTTTTGCTCAGTTTTGGTGACATTTCCAGACAGAATTTAGATCTAGGGAGTTGTTTTTGGATTTCATCCATAGCAGACCTGAACTGGACCTTCCTCAGAAGCAGCTGGTACCCATCAGCACATAATAAATCATATGAGTGCCCCCAGCCCATAACTATGCTGTTAACTGGGAAACTGAATTTCTATGTCTTGTAACTTGGTGTGAGTCTTCTACCTCATGATCTGCCTCAAGCTCCTCAAGAAAAAGAGTCTTCAGTATGAAAACTATTTTTATATACTTTCTGTCAGGCTGCAATCATCAAATGTCAGAAGACCCACATATTTTTCAGCTGTTGACTGTGATATGATTGACTAACCTGTATATCAGAAAAGGGCCAAATAATTTATCAGTCTTTCTAAGTTGCTGCCAGGAAAGTCACAATCCATTGTGATACCTGCTTTAATTTGCAGTGTTATAATTGCCATTTGATTTCAGAGAGGGGGAAAGAACAGGGCTAGTTAGCTGAAATGATCATTTCCTTGTTTGCAAATCTTAACAGACCCAGGAGTTTTCTCAGCCAGCTTGGAAACATCAGCAGGACTAATTCAACTCCTTATTTCAGAGTTATTTGATGAAATCAGAGAAGAAAGGACTTTATCAATAATTTCATCATGCTGGATTTCCACATATGCTGTTTGTTTGTAGGAAACAGGTTGTTCACATTTGGGGCAGGGAAGGAAAAAATTGTCCCCATAAACAAGGTAATTATAGTCTTTGGAGAATGTAGACAGTAGAGTCTAGGTGAACCTTGATTTACATTCTAAGATAAAATATGTTTCTAAAAACTAGTTTCACATTAAAGTTACAATTTTAAGTGTAATCAATGCTGAAAAGATACTTTTAAAATGTACAAGCAATAGTTTATTCTTGTACCCCAATTTAGCCAACTGATTCAGAAACGGAGGAAGAGTGTGTTGAATGAAAGGTGCCACTTTTAAATGGCCATTTAAATCCACTGTCATATTTCATTTTGGCACTGCGTCCCGTGATATCCAGTGAACTCACATCAGTTATCACCTCAGTGTAGGATGCATTGTTAGCACTGTAATTTTGCTGGACTTTCAGAAACCAATATGAAGAACCAGTTTCAAATCACAGAGCAAGAGATTAAACTCATGTTTCATGGTCCACACCAGATGTTTGGCATGTGAAGATATGAATTAGTAGTCTTTCCAGGCATATGGCCACACTGTGGTTTAGAGGGGATCCTGTCTTCAGCTTCTTCCCTGGATCATATATCATTTGGTCTCTGACCTCCATGCATAATGCTTCCTAGAATAAGCCTCTTGGAAATCAATATTTGGTATTTTTTAATGAGATGTTGACACTGCCTTTTTAATAAGACTTAAAATCACTTTTTAAACATTTTTCAACTTCTGTGTTTAGGCCACTTGTCTAGTAATTTCTCTTGAGATACTGAAAAGATTAGTCCCAAAACTAAAATGCTGATTTTTTTTTCAGCTATAAATTTATCTTGCATTGCTTACATTATTTTAAAGTTGATGATAAATTCTGTATACTCTTATGATCTGTACACAGCATCTGTGAACAAATCAACACTTGCAAAAAAACCCTAAACCATGTGGAAACTGCATACAATTATTAGCACTGACAAATATCCAGGCTAGAAGGACCTCCTACACTCAGCTAAAATAACTTAGTGCAGGAGAACAGCCTTTTTTTAATGCATTCTCTTGAAGAAGCTTAAAAAAGAATCTGTGATGGCTTTTACTGAGAGAAGGGGAAAATATAAAATGCTCAATTATGCACCTATTTCTCTTTTATGTAGTACATGTTTTGGCTTTCCATCAAGCAACTTGGATGACACTTTTAAATTACTGTGGTCAGAGTCATCCAGATGTAGATAGTGTTACATGACGGAAATAACTTATACATATTATGTGAAATAGGTCCACACACTGAAGTTTTTATATGTATAAAATAATAAATGGATGTGGTGTTTTGGTTTGTTTTCTTTTTTTTTTTAATGTCTCTAGTTGCACAAAGATTAAAGTGGTACCATCATGGTCATTTTTATCCCAGTTCCTGCTTTCCAAGCTCGAAGAAATAGATTTGAAAGTGATACAGTGCTTTGATATTCTGTCTTTTGGGATATCAAAATAGTATAGGAATCAGAGATCTCTTCAGACCTAGCATGATATCCTCATGTGTTTCTGTCTTCTCGGTCAACTGCAACAGCAGATGTCCATTGAGATGTTTTGGCATTATTTGCCTGGTGAGGCACCCCTTTGTTCCCTCTTTCAACAGCTACACAACTCTTCTCCTTCCCACATCTTGTCAGGGTATACATATTGTCTGGACCCAGGGAGCTGCGTGATCTTCCTCTGGTCCAGCATTTGTTTCTGATGGTCCCACTGAGGGCTTTGCCAGGGTGACCTGCACAACTTTCAATTTTATTTGGAGTTTCCTGTGCTCTTCGACAATTCTCTGCATGTTATTGATTTAAAGAGTCTGTGTCCATCAGAAAACCATATCCCATTGTAATGTATGGGTATTTTAATCCTCATAAAATTTTAAGTAATCATGCTCTGGAATAAATATTATATGGATTCTTGGGGTGTGAGTAGAGTTCTCTCTTTTTCTCAGGGGTATTATGGTTGTCTACTTTGTGGAAGTCATGGATATTGAAGACTCCAAAAATCAGGACATACAACTACATATAATCTCTGCTACACTCTGTCCTCCACAGCTACAGCTGCTGGAAAAAGAAAGACTGGAAATGTTAGTGGATATTAAAAACACACATCAAAAGTACATGATTCGTTGTCTTTTTCAGTGACAAAAATATTATATTTGGATTAAGCACTTTTGATTTTCATAGATTTTGTTTTTCTCTATCTTTTTAAAAGGAATTTCCTGACTTTGAGAACACAGTGACCAAAAAAAGAAAGTAAGTTGAGACCAGTTCAAGGTCTACGCAGTGTCACTATATTTGTCTGTACTGTTCATCCTTGTCGTTTTATTGATGTTTGTCAATGTTGCTTTGATTCTCATTGAGTACATGTATTAATGTTGCAGTTGAAAAGCACGTAACAAGCTTGTAATGCATTACTAAAGCTCTTTTGCCATGATTTTTTTCATATACAAATCTTTCTTCCAAAATATCAGAACCAGGACAGCTAAAATCAAATGCAGTTAATCTGGGCTTGGTTTAACCATATGTCTGCTTTTCTGAGAGATTGAAGCAGTAACCTATTTTATAGCATGTTTGCACCATTGACCTGATAATCTCCTGAGGAGTTTTTGTTTGTTTGTGTTTTTAATCCAAGTGAAAAATTAGTTTCCAAAGTGATTTGGATAAAACAGGTCAGACAGTATTTCGTGAGGTTTATTTGTGACAGCAGCATGCTTTCCATCCTCTTGTTAAAACTGGGGCTAATGATTAATATGTACTAGTAGGTAGAGGAATTTGTTTTGAAAATTCTTTTTTTTTTGGCTTCAGGTAGAAGGCTGTTGCATTACTGTAGTAGCCTTCTCAGATGAAATCTGAATTCCTGTCTAATGGAATGATAAAGACAGATCTTATCTGTCTGCTGTGACAGACATGAAAATCCCTGGAGTTTTTGTTCGGTTTTGTTGGTTTATTTTTCATTTGTAAGTGGGGCTCCTGTGAACTCAGAACATCAATGTTATCTATGCCTATCTATCCTTGCTAAGAAATCTCAAAATAGATAAAGGTTTCTAAGAAAATCAAGAGCTCTTTTGTCTTAAGTAACAGTTTTAATCTATTTCTGGTCATCTGATAAAAACACTAGTAACTTATCACTGAGATGTATGCACTCAGAGCTGTAACATCTCAGCTATCTCTCACCAGCCAGGGCCCCATGAAAGTGTTCCTAAAATTTCATTAATTAAAGTATGGACATAACTATTATTCATGGTTTTCTCATCATTCTTTAACACTTTAAAGGAAGTCAAACTACTGTGTAGGCCTTACCCAAGGTTTACCCTACCAAGCTCTAGCAAATGTGTTGCTATCACCTGGACGCCTGAAAGTGTCCTGCTTAGATCAGAACAGTCTGCTCCAGGAGTAAAATAGCAATCTATAGCTACAGTGTCAAATTTTACAATGCAAATAAAACTGTCCTATGTGAATTCTCATCCTATTCTAGATGAATTATCATAATTTAGAAGGGTTGTTGAGATCATTTGTCTGATAACAACAACAACAAAATCAGTAAAATGGAAGACAATAGTTTCAGACAACATGAAAAGATTTTGTAACAAAAATTATTTGATTGTAAGTGTCCAGCCATCACTATCCTGGCATGGTATTCCCAGTGATAATGCAGAAATTTTCACAGTGGCCTTTTCTGTAGATGTGGAGAAAGTGAGTGAAGAATTATTGTTCACTCTTTCTTCTTTTGTTGGGTATGCAAAGAAACACCAAATTATATAGAGTAGTAGAAGTAAAATAAACAGAAGTATGCCTTGGTTAGACAAGAAGAATTAAATTGCGGAACTCTGGAAGCAAAAAGAAAGATATCCAAGTGGTTTTGAAAGGAACTAGTGTGTACAAACCAGTTCTGAAAAAAAAAAAAAAGTAGTTCAGTTTCACCCTCTTGCTCAGGAAACTCTTCATCACTTACATGCCTGAATTGGCAGAGGGATCTCAGGTTCTGTGCCCTTTCCCTTCTGCTGATCTTTGCCACCAATTAGAGAGTTTCTGGTCTCTTCTAGTACAATTTCTGCCTTAATCCTTTAGGTCATAAACTACTCCCCATTGGATTTTTAATGGATAAAGTGAAACAAATTAATCTTTATTAAAAGATTTCTTTTTCCTCTGTTAAGTTAGTATATTCCTTAAGTTGTCACCTATAAACTACTGACCACAGATGTAAGTGTTAATTAGGACTACTCCTTGATGTAAATGTGCTAAAACCAAAGTTTTCTAGAGCAATAAAATGCCACTTCAGGTCGTGGGGATATATGTAGCTCTTTGGTTCAATCTGTTATTATGTCACCAAACTTCAGACAACAATTTCTAAAAGTTGCAGGACACTTGACATCGTGTCTAAAGAAAAGTATCTCTTTTTTTTCCTTCCTGATGGTTTCCCTGATTCAATCACGTATTCCTCATTACAAAAAGAAAATTGAGGTCATATTTTTGCAGAACGAAACCTCAGATGCTTTCAGAGCTTTGTGTGGCATGTGAGAGTAGATGACTGGGTAAAGGAGACAAGCCAAGTAATTCCAATTAAAGCCAGTGGGAATTGCACAAATAAATCCCTGCACTCTGCTTTGAAGAATTAGTTGAAAATATCCATATTTGATTAAATGCACTTCCTTTTTTTTTTATTTTTTTTCATTCTGACTTTCAGCTAATGGTAAATTCTTTTAATTCTTTTAGATCCATCCAGAAGTCCATGTCTGAAAATGAAGCATTTGGTTAGTAACTGTTTAAATAATTTATTGTATACTTCCTAATCTCAGAGAGCCAACTTTAATTAAGGGTCTGATTTGCTTTAGAGCTGCTAGAGCAAATGCAAAGGAAAGGGAAAAATACAGTTAAGCTGTCAATATCTTCTTCTCCCCTCCCAGCCTTCCAGAGACACGTTGTAGGTATATGTGAAAACAAACTGGTTAAACACAGTAGCCACAATGAGATATAAAGAACTTGTTCTGGGACAGCATTAGAAACACTCAGCATGTCCAATGTTTCTTTTAATCATTTCAATAAAAGCCTGAAATGTCTCTGATCTAATAAAATTCAGGTCACTTCCCCTTCCCATTTTAAACTGCTTTGTAGCAGGTTTGGGGTTTTTTTGGTTTTTTGTTGTTTTTTTTTTTTTTTTTAAAACCTATCCTTACACTGTATGCTATTATCTAACTTGTGATTCAATTGGTTCTATTTTGTAAATCTCCTATGGGAAATAATCGTCATCTTAAAAGCTTTTTTTTTTGCCTTTTTTTTTTTTTTTCAGTGAGAGCTTCCTCGTAACACACTTTCATATATTGTTTGGAGTTTTGGTTTATTTGTTGCATCTAGTCCTCACTGAGTAAAAAGGTTGTTCTACCTGCCTGTAATGATGCAGATCCATTTCATAACAACGTGTCTCAGACAGATGAAAGCTCCCCTATGTCAAGGCTTCACTCTAGCCCTGTCCTGGGAAGACTTTCATGTAGGACAGTATAATTTGGTCTACAGCAAGCAGGTTGTAATGAATTCCCAGCCCTTGACAGGACTGACCAGAGCTTTCATAAAGAAACTTTTTCTGACATAGAGTGAAACCCATCATTAAATAAAACTTAACAAAATAAACTCAGAAAGCACAAAACTCTAATAGTTATCAATATGTTGTGAAGTGTGACCACTCTGAAGTTCACTGAGGGAACAGGACAGGAGAATGGCCATTGTTCTCAAAGCCAACCCAATTTCTGCCATCCAAGCTGAGGCATCTTTGATGCTATTTCTTGCAAACACTCCAGCTCATTAACTGTAATCTTAAATAATATTTATACAATTCCTGGAAGCAAAATGAAGGCACAGGTGTTCTGTGGACTCCTAGGTCTTAAAATCAGGGTTAAGATAAAAATCCTTCTAATCAAGTTTTGACAGTGTCAAATGAGGTATTAGCAGGAAAGATAATAAAATCTGAAGTCTGACCACAATAAATACCATCCAACCATCAAAATTCCCATGTTGCAAAATCATCAATTCATTTTCATGACAGCATTCTGCAAGCTTGTTTGATTTGCATCCTGATGCTATTTTTATAAAATTTCCTGTTATTTCACGGGTTTGCTGTGAATTCAGGTGACTGCTCTCTGTGCTTTTACCTTAGACAGGAAAAATGTGAATGGCACACTTTGGCAGGGTTCCAGGAAGTCGGAGAATGATTCGTACATCAGAAGGCACTGTCAGCTTGAAGGTAATGGCTAAACATATTTCAGCTGATTTTGCATTTTCCACGAAGTATTTTAAAGGTCACCTAGGAAAATTTCTCATTTTTCACCAATAATCCAGCTAAATAATTTGTCAGGTCATTTTGAGATTTATTTTGCCCTCAAGGGGAGAAAAAAGGAGTTAAAAAAGACTTAATTTAAAACTGGGGAGCTAAGAACACACTCTGTGACCAATTCCCTCTGTAGCCTTTGGGCCAAAGAAGACTCCACAAGAGCAAATTGCCACAGTTGTGTTGTGTAGGGCTTGCCAACTGTAGAAATCCAGGTTTCCTGGATATTTTACACTGCTCCAAGTATCCAACAGGGAAACAGTGCAACTTTTCCAAGGAAAAAACCTTCATGACAGGTGCAAAAGAGAGTTGGCAAAATTTTAGATGTGAGTACTTTGTCCCATTCTCTTTCTAAACCTGTTTTGAGCAATTTTATTAAAACAACCTTGTAGCTAATATATGGGAAACTGCTAATGACACTGTTTAAGAGTTAACCAGTATAAATTCATTAAAATAACACTGAGAAGTATCAAGTGAGCAGTCACCTCCTCTAATTAAAGATAAAAATCAAAACGTTTTGATCATCTGCTTAATGTTGCTTCCAGGAATGGCAATTATATTTATGCTTTTCAAAGTGAAGGTAGATCTCTTATAGTTGCCTAACCAGACCAAACCAGACAAGGCTCAGCAGAAACAGAAACCAAGATATATGAGATTAAAGTGGATGCATGGTTTGTTCTCTACATAAGCCAACAAAGCAGGAATATGGTCACTGCCTTATCTTTTAATATCTTCTGTACAAATGGTCTAGAGATCATCCACTGTTAGGAGATTCCACTGTTACCTGGATATGGCAAAGAAAGGACGGGACACTGGCTTTCCCTCTGGATTTTGTTCACTTCACCACTTGGAGTTAAACTCTTAAGTGCTTGGAAATAGATCTGAAATTGCAATACCAATGTGTGGACAAATTTGGTTTCTTGAACCAGAAATACCAGATGGCAGGAAGATTTAGAGGAGCTCTGCTCTTGTGATGAACTAGTGATTGGAAAAGGGACCTTCAGTAAGTCTCATTGCCTTGCAGGGGAAAAGGCTCAAATGATAAGTGAAAGAAATATTAGGTGTTTCTCTCCAGACAAGTCTTACTTTTAACCAAAACCAGTTTGGAATGATTCATCAAATTACTGCAGAAGTTGTCAGTTTGGAAGTGGGGAAAGGCTGAATGAGAAAGCAGAACTTTTTGACCTTCCTCCAAAGTCTTTTCTACTCAAGGCACTTTTTACCCTTTTAAATATCCAAAGCATGCAAAAGAAGCAGTGCACATTTTAAAAGCTGACAAGTGTTGTAATTGAAGGGCAGGGGCCCAGAGGGAACAGGAAGCAAAGCTGGCAGCTAAATAAAAATCTCTCTCTTCCCTACTGCAGTAAAATTATTTCAGGGGAAGTCCCCTTCACACAGTGGTGAAAACCATTGCAAGGAGATTTACAGTGTATCACTATCGATCAAGATAATTTGTCATTATTGATCAAACCTTTCTCATAGCAGAGATAATCCTTCAAGGTCTGCAAGTCTATTGCATAATATGAATTTCTCTTAGATGTACAAAGCCATGCATGGTGGTCAGCACAGGCTTTCCTGCTTACTTCAGAGCTGTATTCACAGATCTGTCTCAAATCTCACCAAAATCAATGAAGAGACACCCACAGACACTGGTAGCCTTTGAAAGAAGTCCTTAATGCCACTGTGTGTATTTCCTCTACAAAAAAAAAACAAGTTTCAGGTAGATAAAGCAGTGAAAATATACATCCCACAGACATAATAGCGGGAATACTTGTCTTTGCTCACAAGGTCAAACCCAAATCAGCAAGATTCCCCAGCCTAAATGCATCACTGCTGAAAAGTTGACTTGCATGTTAACTGGGCATGTTAACAGTCACTGGGCTTTCATGGAAGAGTGTTGTGCGAACAAACAGGAAAGAACTGACACCTCTCAGATTCTGCAGGTGTAGTTCTCCACTGCTCCTACTTCATTGCACGGGAGAGTGACTGGTACCCACTGGCAGACTGGGAAGACAAGAACACTGCAGCTTATTTATTCATCTTTTGCATGGATATTTTTGTTGTTTGGTTGTTTTTCTTTACACAAATACCTTTTTCCATAGTGCAGTGGTTTGGACAACTGATCCAAGCAAGATTTAAGATTTAAGAGTACTCAGGATGCATGTTATTATGGCTAGCAAAAGACACCATGGATGGGGGGAACCACTAAGGTTTGCTGTAATTACCTGCTGTTTTCATTTGGTTTTGAGCAGCTATTATGTTAAAAGCAGTGTCACTGTAGGTAATCTTTCAGGTTAAGGACATTATATATTACCCTTCAGGTTTTTTGTGATTCAGCTGCAAACAGGTACCAAATAACACTATTTTGGATCAGATTGTAAGGGGACTTTGGGGCACAGTGCAAGACTTAACTTTGAGAGTAAGGTCCCAGAGTGCAGGGCTGCAGTGTGCTGAGGTGCCTGCTGGAGATGAAAACAAACTAGCCTGAGGACCAGAAAGAACCCAGTTTTGTTAATCAGGCATTGGTAAGCACAGCTGAATGTGAGTTGTGCTGCTTCCAGAAGTCCATCTAGCTCTACCATGGAACAGACAACCAGACTGTCAAACACCAGGCCCTCAGTGACTTCAAGATGATTTGTTGGTGCTTAAAACACTGGACTAGGATTTTAAGTACCTCTTTGAATATAAATTTTCATGATCATGTTCAGATACTTTTTTTCATGTGATAACTGAAGGCTCTCAGTCACAGAATTATTCACTGAATTACTCTTTCTGTTGACTGTAGAGAAAACAATGCAATCAGTCTCACCTGCCTACAGTCAGCTTTTGTGAATGTGTATGTTAAGCAAGCTGTCCTTTTGCAAACAGGAGAACTACTGATGTTTTAAGGAATTCCTCAGCAGTAATAAGGACACCAAGATAGAATTCATGAGAAAATAACCTCTCAACACATTCCTACTGGTTTCTAGTAACTTTGGAAAATTACAATAGCATTCTGTGCTGTGATTAGCAGATAAATATTCTTCTCTCTGTTTTGTTGGTGAGTTTTTTTGTGTTGGTTATTTTTTCCCCTAAAAAACTGACTGCTTCTTATACCTGTGTTGATGGAACCTATTCACTAGGGCCATCCTACACTAGCTTATGGTGGATGCTTTGCCCTAAGATTGAGAGTAGACCTTTCAAAGTAGACTTAACTAAAGTAAACTTTTCAGAGAGTTGTTTGACCTATTATTGCTCACTGTTGTACTGAAGGTTAATACACTTCTCATGCAAAGCGTTCATTTATTGAAAGAAATAGGAGGATGTCTATCCTTTCAAAGCAGTTTCTAATCTAATCTAAACTGAACAGGTCTCAATTGCAAAGATCGTTTTTGCCCTTCATTTTTTTAATGTGAATATTTTACACTTTTCTGCTATAAATTAATCAGTAAGAGAAAGGTCTTGGTGGGGTTCTGGCTTAGTAAACTGAAGACTAAATACAGATAACAAGGAAGCATGAATGAGTTTTCTTTATGTAAGTTTGTCAGTTTATTCTGCAGTCCTACTTCAAAGCAATTTAAGATAAAATGTATGCTTAAATTATATAAGATTAACTTCAGAGAGAATGTCAACTCAAAACATCAAAATATCAAATGATATTCCTCATAATACCATAAAACAGGGCATTTTAAAGCATGTTTTCTCTTTTTTGGTCATAATTCACAGAAGATAATATTATTGCTGATGGAATACATTTGCTGCAAGGAAAGAAGATAGAAGAAACAACATGCCAGGTGAAAGAAATACTCTTTCTGAAATCTAAAATTTCATTCAAATGAAATGCATATTTCTTGTCTCCATTCAGCATTTGCCTAATCTAAACTTTATACTCAGTGTGCTCTTGTATTTTAGAAGCTTAAAAGAAGACTCTGGTGGCTACCAAAGTTGTTCACGATGTTACTTATGCAGACTGTATGGATTTTATTGCATAGAAAACCTTCTCTTTCCCTGGCAAATACATTTCTGTTAAATTGATGTGCTAGGACTGTGTCTAGCAAGATCTATACTAAGACTTTAGATCAGTCTTGCATGATCTGTATCGACATATGTATCCTAATGCTTTCTGAATTTCTGTAAACATATACCATATCTCATCTTCCTAATACCACATTAATTATCCCACTAGCATGAGCAATTAAGGAATTCTAATCCTTGAGTCTACATAATCATAACAAGAAGATAAAGGTAGGTAACAAGCCATCATCTGGCGAACAGCAGAGAGGTGAGGAGAAAGACTTGTAGCTCTGGAATTAGCATGACTGATGTTTGCTTTTTATTCACTTCCAGCACAATGTTTGCCCTGAAAATGTATTACTTAAAGGGCCTGTTCATGCCTATAGAAAACCATCTTAGCTCTGCTGATTTCACATGAGATAAAAGTTTGGGATACCCAGTTTGGGAATCTGACTAAAATGAGTGACACACCTGTCCATATATGTGTGTTCTAAATGAGGAATTCATACAATAAATTATTTAGAAGCTGAAACACTATTAAATTTTCCTTTGCAGAAAAGTGTTAAATTCAAGGTGAGCACTAAACTTTAGAAAAGACTCCAAGCTGAGTTTCCTCTGTTGTTTCTATACAATGTCAGGAGTCCTTTTGAATGTGTAGGTTAAAAGCAAGAAAAAACTGTACATGCATCACCCTGAAGGCATCTGAGATAAGACAGGGAGCTGTGAAGACCCAGTGTCTAGGCAGTGCTCAGCTCCAGAGTAGGCCAAAGACACAATCAGGATTAAAAAGAAAAGTCAAATGATCTGCATATCAGGGGACAGATGACCGTATTGGAAACCTGAAAGTCAGTGCATTCCAGGTTTCTCCTGCTTTCCCTCAGGGTTTTATCTGTCTCTGTACTGTTAGTTTGTTCCCATGATTATCTCCTCTCCCAGATGCCAAAAAAATAGCTGAGAAGAAAGGAAAGGAGAAAAGGACTCTTTCTCTTCTGCATCTCTCATTCTCTTTCTCTGATTTCTTCCTCTCGCTTTCAAAGTATTACAAAGAAGGATTGCTCTGTGATTTCCCACAATTCTTCCCTTAGTGTGAGGGATCTCTGGCTCTGCCCCTATCCTGCCAAGGCAGCTTTTGGGCTGATTCCTGGTAAAGACCCTGGAGGTGATTCCCCAGACAGGATAGAATATGGAGGAGAAAAGGAAGAAGAAATAAGGAATAAGGCTTACGGTTCCTTAAAATCCCTTGAAGCTTCTCCCTGTGAACTGTTTGTCCCATTTTAGGAGCAAAGTTCTATTTTTCACTTCTCAAAGTGTTTGAAGACACTTTTTGGAGTACATGACTGATGAGCTTCAGGGACTTGAATACCTCCAAACTTTGGAACCAACTTAAAACCTATTGCATTTGGGTTTTTTTAAATTTCAGGGTTTGTGACATTATTTTGAATTCTAGTGATCGCTACATCTCACCTTCATTATCATCAAGATAACATTGAAATAATGCTCTTTTAAGCTTCCAAAATAGTCTGATTATGTCTGTATTCATTTGCTGTACACAAATAAGTAAATGCTAAGGGAACACCATGATGGGGGAAGCTCTCACTCTTTTTGTGCTAAATCAGCACAAACGAGTGCCCATATGAAGTGTCTGTTTGCTGATTGAAAGCATGAGGAACAAACTGGAGGAATTAGAGTTCTGCATGGAGTTGCATGGCTCCAGCCTCAGGATCACAGAAATGACGTGGGAGAGTTCACACAACAGAACTATCCCATGCCTGTTATTCCTGTCTTCAGGAGGGTCAGAAAAAACACCCAGGGAACTACAGGCCCCATTGTCTTGTCTCCATCCCTAGAAATGTGATGGAGCAATAGGCACAAACTAAATTACAGGAAATTTCACTTAAAGGAAGCACTTTTCTAGTGTGAAGGGAGGTAAAACACTGAAGCTTCCTAGAGAGGGTACAAAAAGTACCTCTTTAGAAATACTCCTGTCAGGACATGGAACTATGCAACTTGCTCTGGTGACCTGTTCTGAGCCCAGAGTGAGACTGGACAATTCCCAGGAGTGCATTCCTGCCTCAGCTGAGCTGGTCTGTGTGACTTTGTGATTCTGTAAGACTTGGAAGAGGCAAATTTACAAGCAGGAGTCAATAGCATGGGTGAACATTTTATGTTTTCTTTTCCTCTTTAAAGAAAAAAAAAAAGAAAAAAAGAAAAAGAAAATAAGTTTCCCTGAGTGCTTCACAAAAGCTTTAATACTTCTCCATTTCCTAAATTGACACTCATTCATTCCATTAATTCTTTAAGCGTTGGAAAACAGGCACTGGAAAGATAAGTACAGGTTGAGGGACACAACGTGAGCAATGCTGCAATAATTGTACCTTACCAGAAAAAGTACTTTTACTTCTGCGTTTATTTTTCATACCTTTGTTCTTGTTTACTCATGTCTAGCAGGGCTTTCTTGATGGCTTGAACCCTTTGTAGCATATTGGGAAGGACATAAAATATCAAGTAATACAGTCTTTGGGCTCATGCATCTTCAAAAATGTTTCATGCCTCATTTCTCACATAAATTCTTAGGTTGCATGCAGCCTTCAAAGTGTCATTCATATTCATGGAGGAAAAAAGTGCTAGTGTTCATTACTTTTCTGATAAGCGAGTCAGGCTTGCCCACTATGGACTGCATCAGTGCCCCAGGGAAGGTGTATTCTCATGGCATTCCCATCCTGAGGACTGTGTGACCAAGAAATGGCTTATGGGCAGAGGATGGCAGTGTAGATAGTCTTGCCTTTGCTTAGTCCTGAAGATTGTCCCATTTTCTCTGTGTTGTTCATCCAGTTCAGACTCTCCCCCTTAAGTGCTCAGCATCCCAGGCAAAACAAGGTGACCTGAGCAAGACCCATTTTAGAAATGCATCAGTGACCTTGCTCCTCAGCTGGAGGGTTGCTGCTAGAGGGTTGCTGCTCTGGCCTTCCTGCTCACTGAGAAATAAAAGCCAAGGTCTAGGACGAGACCCAGAGAACCCAGACTATAATGCATGGCTCTGCCACTGCACCACATACACTGTGGTGTCTCCAAGATGTTACCAAGGCCCAGATAACTCAGGAAATTAAGGCAGCTCGATATCTAAACTATATCAATGGGTGCCATCAGGCGTATGTCAGCCAGAGTACTGCATGGGAAAGCTGCTGACCTTTCTTCTATATTCAGTTACATGATAGTAATTATGTTTATTTGTCTTATTGAAGTTGGATTTTTTTTAAACCTTAGTTTAATTTATGTTATTTTTCTTATGATCTAGGTGATAAACTATGAACAATGGATTCCACCACGAGTTAACAATCCAGGTGCACCTGGTAACAGCGAAACAGTGAGTTGCCATGAAAATTGTTCATTTTTTCTCACCAGCTGGGAAGAACAGGTTGTTTTAATAGAACTTCCTGTGCTATATGTTCCTTCCTCAAAAGATGAAAGATCTTTATCCACATCCCTGTTATTACCCATCGTATCTCTTTGTCTTTTATGGAATATCTATTATTGGTCTGCTATTAATATTTCTTTATCATTCATAGACTATCGTATTATTGCTTTTTGATCCCCAGGAGAAAATCTGTCTATAATTCTAGCCTGCTTAGTCTGACTCTGCACTCATTTTAGACTACTTGGAGTACCAGACTAAAGTAAAGGGACTATTTAAAGGTCAGATATATACGAGCAGGAGCTTTATCCAAATTCTGAGCATTTTACAGAACTCTCAATATACAGAGCAGAAAGTTCTCTATGATCATACGCTATTTTAATATTCACTATGTGCAGCCAGGTTATTACTGAAACTTTCCAAAAATTTCTATGATACAATAACACCATGAACTCAGTAAATATATAACAATTTTTGTCTTCTCACTATTGCACTGTACTCTGAATTTAAGTGCATAGGTAATCATGATTAAATCATTGAAGTTCTTTGGGAAAGGCAAAGCAGTTTGAGAAAAATCACAGATATTAGTCTCTGCCGTGACTAAATTTTTTATGCTGAGAATTGACATGCTGTGCAGGTAGTTTTATTGAAATTAATGCAGTTACACCCAAGAAAGAGAGTGCTCAACAGGACTGAGATTGCTGGAATCTGACCAACAGTGTTTTACCCTCAGCTTCCAAATTGCTGTATTCCTGTCACCAGGTTAATCCTCATAACATCTCACTGAGCAGAGATTTCTAAGGTATTTAAAATACCTTGACATAAACTGAAAACAGTTTATCAGACACAAGTTAGGTCTTCCTTTGGTAATGCAGTTTTACAGGTACATTTTTAAAATGTGTGGGTTTTGTCCTTAAATATTAATGCACACTTCATGCAAATTATTTGCAACTAAAGGGCAGCCTATGATTTTTTCTAAACACAATTTGGTTTTATTTGTAATGTGACATGATTTTTCTTCACTAAAACCTGCTAAGCATGGAAATCAACAGTATTCTTGGCTCTTGGTCATGAGGCAATTCCTTCTTTATAGATGGCTTTGCTTATAGGTTGGGAGAAAAGCACAGTTCACCTGATTGTCTGTCTGGTTTCTATATCAAAAAATGTTTTACCTCCATTTGGAGAGGCAGCTAAAATTCCAGCTTTGAACACTTTCATAAATCAAAATAAAATACTGTAAATTTAAATGCTGTCCCAGCACAGATACTGCATAGTCTTCTTTCTCCATGAAAGGGGATTGCTGCATTTATTATTTAAGCCCTTAAGGCTTTTCCCTAACGATAGACTCTATGAAATGAGTGCTTTTAAGGCAAAGAGGATTAGAGTTTGCCATTAATGAAATTATCTGAATAGATTATCTTCCATTCATCTTGATGTCTCCATGATGGAAATCCCAGATCATAACTCAAAGTCATCACATTGCTTTTGTGTCGTTACTTATAAGTGAACAAATTATTATTGCTACAAGAGATCTTATATGAGGGCAATATTAGCATTTTAAACCACTGTGATTTATTTTGCAAAGACATCTTACAATGAGAGATTGAAAAATTACACCCCAGTCTGTCTCTTTAGCTAAGGTAAAACTGTAGTCCTACTATCTTGAATTTGGAAGAGGGTGAGAGGGGGATTGAAGTGCAGATCAGAACACGATCAGTCAAAGAATGCTTGGGTTTGGAAGCCAGTGGATAATGAATACTTGGAAACAAACTCTGAAAGGTCTTGAAGCTGACTGGAGTTTTAATGTGGATCTGCTGAGACCTTATCCTACAGTGAAGATCCTCAAAAATACCTAAATGGTTTTAAACTCAAAAATGCTATGTTTTGTAAATCTACAAAGTAATAAAACCATGGCAGAAATTGAAAGTACCTTGGTTTTGTCTATATTAGTCACTGGCACAGTAATATACGACTGTCCTAACATTGAGGATTACTGTAGCATCCCTACTACATTCCCTTTCTCCTGCAGATTCAATCATAGCAGGATTTCTGCCTGGATTGCATGCACAGTGTGTTTAATCTACACAGAGATTAAGGAAAGATGAAGAACAGCAGAACAGTTGATGCTGATGAGCTGATGTCCACACTGAGGGTCTTATGAGAGATCCACCTATATTCACATCCTCTCTGTTGGACATCCAACAGCAGCTGGAGCTGATCAGCTGAACTTCTGGAAAGTGTCTTTCATTTTAATTTCATCTCTGACAAATTCAGTTTGTGGCACTTTGAGACCAATTCACAGTTTACAGGAATTGCTGTGAAATTCACTTGAAATGTAGCCATAATGTAGCCATAACTTATAAAAGACACTGGAGACACGGAAATGTTTTTATATTCAACTTTCTGGCCTCCTCCTATATTCCTGTGGTTGATTCCCAGTTTTCAGGGCTCTGCAGATTTCAAGGAATGTAACGTGCTGCTGAAAAGAAGAGAGTCTAAACCCAAGCGCTATCCACCGTGGCAACTTTTGCATTACTTTTTGTGATAAACAAAAGTAGGAGTCCTAAGGTTCTATCCCTAAGGAAAGGATTCAGCATAAGCTATTAATTCCTTATGCCAATTTATAGCAGGAGCAAGATGAAATGGTCATGCAAATCATTTGGTATGAATGCTTTGAAGGTCTGAAATCAAACAGGGGAACATCTCACTTATTCTCACTTAGCTTTCACTCACTCTGCTTCAACAGAATATAGTTTCAACACAGTTGTCTCGTGACACAGAACTAACTAGACACACAGAAAATTACCTTTACCTGGGCATGGATATCTTGGACTTCTGGTTGTGCTTACAGAACCTCATGTCTTCATAGGAAAAGATCAGAACTTTCAGTACTTCAAGCACAGCAATCTTTATAAGCAGTTATCTGTCAAGTGAACAGTGGAAGTTTTTTTAAAATCTGAAGTCAACATACACCCTCTCCCTTATCAGTGCTGCAGGGGATGGAGTTAACTTGTAATGTGTGAATGCTGGAGCTTCAGATGTGCTTCCCTCTAAGACTTCACAAAGAGGCTTTAACCCAAATGAGAGCTGGGGAGTTCAGGTTCCCCTGAGAGCCATCCCTAAACAGCCTGCCCTCTATACATTAGACTGCTAGCATACTCCAGGATGACTTTGTTTCAAAGGATTATGCATATGAGGGAGAAGAAGCATTTATGACTGTGTGACCTATTTGTTGGGGAGACTGCAATAAGGGCTTCTGCGTTTCTACTTTCTGATAACATCAGCACTAGCACTTAATAACTTGTAATATTGCCAAATATTTATTGCTACGATACAAATTCATTATTTGTGCAAATAAGTGAATATCCATAGAAGCCAGATAGTATTGTTCTAAAAAGTAACCATCCATGAATTACAGTCTTACTCGTTTCTAATTTTGTTTTGCTTTGCTTTGTTTCATTGAAAATCAGATATCCTATGTGAAATACAGCACAGGATTATGGAATGGAAGTTATTTGCTGTCAGAAAATTAAATTTCTCTCTGAAGCTCCCAGGGAAGTTCAGAGTCAGATTGGAAGAGAACTCAAGTGTTTCTGGACTGATTTACAAGGCAGAAGCAGGTTTAACATAAGGGAACGTATATGAGATGGCCACATGTTCACGAGGTTCCTGCTCTAGAAGCCTGGAGTACATAAACCTTGGGTTTCCCAGAAGGATGGTGTTGGGGAGTACAATAACAGATTTGAGTTTTTTACATTATTGTCTTTAGAAAACAAAATCAGGTCTTGATGAAAGAAAGGCATCAGTACTTCAGAACACACTCCCATACTCACTTAAATGCAGTAGCTCACCACATCCGGGATTTCTGTGCACACCTAAAATGCTTCTAGACAGTGTAGTGGATGCATGTATTAAAATGTAGTAAGTAATGCTGGGGTTGTCAAGTAAAGTAATATGCAAACAGCAACATGAACAATGGTCTAAGATTTTTCTTTTTTTTAGTTTTTTTTCCCTATTGGCCCCAATCAAAGACATGCCTGACTTCTAAAGTATTGTGTCAGTGATCAGTTTTTTTGAATCTGAAACTTTGGCATTCTCAAAATAAACACCACGTTACCCTTATTTTTAATTGTAGGTTGTGAATAATATTAATGTCTTTGGGTTTGTTTGTTGGTTTTTTTTTTGCCAGGGTACAGAACCAGACGATAAAGCAGAGTCCATGGGAACATTAAAACGATTGCAGAAATTGGTGCGAACGAAAAAAACAAGTACACAAAGCTTGGAAGATGTCAAGCATGTTTTGCTGCCCCTCAGTAAGTATAGCATCATATCAGCATTCTCTCCAACGTTTGCCAAGTGACACTGTATGGAACATGACTGTAAACAATCCTGTCCTGGTCTGTCATTCACCGCCCACAATTTTCAAACCCCAGCTGAGATGTTACTGTGATACCACTTGAGTGCTGACTTCCTCATAGTGCCAAAACCTGTTTCCTGTCACACTAGCTCGAGTTTTGTAACAGTATATCTTGCAAGTGGGGATTTTAGATAAATAGTATTGTATAACAGCGGGCCCTCCATGCTGGGGAAAATTTGTTTTAGCAGCATTTCCTAGTGTTGTGTCACATGTCAGATCAGAAAGGCAAAACTCACAGACGTGAAGATAACTTTGAGAGCTAATCCCTGAGTCGGTACCAGTTCAGAGTGCAGGAAGGTCTGTGGTATGATAAGCAATTGCCTCTCATCATACCTGATTGCCTTGGACCATAAGACATGGGAATTCTATGCTGATTCTGGGCTCAGGTTATCTATCTGGAATCTATTATGGATCACTGATCTGACTGTGCAGCAGTTCTTCCTCTGAACTTCTTTTGCCAGTTTAAAAGTGCATGCATTTGTTGTACAGTGCATTTGAGTATGTGATTATTTTTAAACCAATATTAGCAAAATACATTTAAACTATCTGATGGACTACTGCTCCAGTCAAATCACTGCTTGGGCTGAAACATGTGAGGAAACAATGGATTTTAGCCAATACTTTGTAGCTACATACTGGGAAGGGGTGGGGGAGAAATTATCCAGAAAGTTTCTTGAACTTTTCCAGTATGTAGGCTAAACTCATGTTCTATGCAACTATGACATTGAGTTAGCAAATTTTCATAATCAGGGCAGGACCAGTAAAATTTTCTAGGCTTTTAAGGGAGGAAGACAAATTTAACAAATGGAGAATAAATCTTACATTTGGCTCAGATGTCTGATCCAAACCAAAATCCTTTCCATCTCCCTAATTATCATTCTTATTTGTTTTATTATGGAGGCCTTGGTTTTTTCATTATATAGAATGCAGCAGACAACATTGTTAAAAACCTGTGCCACTTTCTCTATGAATTGCAATGTAGTATGACAGAAGTATTTGTATTTTTAAAGATACGTTTGAAGATGCTTATCTCGCTGAAGAGGATGAAGAAGCACTAACTTCTTGCATGAAGCTGTCAAGACCTCAGGAAAAGAAGACCTGGAAAGACAGCTCAAGAAGAAAAGAAGAGACTGAGGCCAGGCCAGATTTTATTTCTGCATCTCTGGGCCGCACATACACTTCCAGACTTAATAACTTAGGAACAATTTCAATTCATTCAGAAACCGAATTTCACTTGTGGAGTGACTGGAAGCCATTTCCTGACAGCCAGCTCTGTCCTTGTGACTTCTTGATTTCAAAAATAGAAGAATGGGAAAACTGTACTTGCTCTTCTCATCAGCCACATCTCACATATTCCCTAACTGATATGGATCTACAGTACTCCTGGGTAAGTGGAAGTGGTTTCTTTTGTGCTGATATGCATAAAAAGTGGAAACTTTTTGCTCTGATTCAGCATTAAAGAGATGCTGTCATCTTCCATGTGGTTATGAAATGCAATAAACCAAATTTAGATTTCAGGTAAATGGATGTGAATGCATTGTTCAGGCTAACACCAGGGTTCATATACCCCTAGGTAGTTCATTTTTAACCATGCAGACATCAGCAGCACTGAGATGGAAGGCTTTAGGCTATTCTGTTCCTCATCAGCACGCTCCTATTTTCATTGGGTTTTTATCTGTATGTTAAATACTCATCCTTCCAGGCTTAGAAAACTTTCTGGAAGTCTGTGGTAAATCAGTAAGAGCAGTGAAGCAAATGGACTTGGATTAGGCTCCTAGAGGTCACTGCAATACTATTAGAGGGCACTACAGTTATTTAGGCAAATGTGGTATCTGTGTTTCTGCCTTCTTGGATCAGCTGGTGGAGTCTACTTTTGCAGTAACCTGGGTGGCAGCAAGAAGATTTTAGGGGCAGAAACAAAGAGAGTTTAATCTTGGTCTGAAGTTATCTTTCTAGGTGGTCATCAGGGAGAGACTTTTGTGTTTTAATTGCTGGCTTTTTTTTAAAGGGCTATTTGAAACTAGAAAAACAAAACCAAGAAAAGCTTTTGTTGGTGAGATATACCAAATATAGACACTGCAATGAGGCTTTTCTCCCTCTTCTCCCTGGGCAGAGCAGGTCTTCTGGAACTCCATATAGTGGTAAGCACAAAGAGGGTGGGTGACAGGCTGAGTGAAATATTTCAGGGAAGCTGTAAGGAGTACCCTCTTTTCTCTTCATGCCTTTTCCCTCTACAGTGCTCCAGGGACAGAGCTGTCTCTCACTGTGAAATAAGGCCAGCTGCCAGGAAAGTGCACCTAAACCACAGGGGCCAAGATACTTGCTGAAACCTGCCAGCTGAGTGTTCAGAGTGAGACCTGAGCAACCATAACCTTAGATCAGAGAGCGTCTTCTGCTGAAAACACCATGTTCTGTAATGTGTGCTCATATATCGCTAGGAAAGGTGCAGGTGCATAGATGTGTGGGTCTGTATAGCAACCATATTCCTGAATACATGGAGGCAGTAATTCCATTTCTCTTCAATGACACAGTAACTAACATAACAGGCAGCACCTGAAACACGGGATTTAACCAGCTGCAGTTTTTCCTGGGATTTGGTGTAGAAAACAGGAAGCCTAGAACTTCCATTGGTAGAACTGTATTTAGAAAAGAGAGGAAGCAAACTACCTTTATAAGAAGCCGGGGAAGGTGCAGCACTGTAAACCCTGGGCAGCCTCAGCACTGCAAACTCCCAGGGAGGGTGCCTGGAGACAGACCTCTGGGGCAGAGCATGGGCAGAAATAGGCTGGGAGCTGTGAATAAAGACTGTGCTCTGTCAGGTGAGTCCTCCTGCCTGCCAGTAAATAGGACTCTCTGTAGAAACTGAATTGTGTCAGGGGTGCTGGTCTCCATCATGTCCCTGGCTCCCAAGGAAAGCAGCTTTCAGCATCCCAAGCCGAGGCTGAAGTACCAGGTCAAAGTAGTAATAGATGTGTCAGTCAGATTTATGAGACCGTAAGTGTCAATTCAAGTAATTTTATTTCATTTTGTCACAAACAGGCTGTTAACGTTCTCTGCCCTGGTGAGATTTGTCCTACCAATTTTACTGTTAAGTGCCAGCAATGGGTTTACTGCCTTTTTTTATTCTTTTTCTGAATTGTTTATTTTGCCATCTGCCTTCCTGATGGGCTCCCTGACTTTAATGTATCTTTGTGAGCTTAGTGTCTTTAGATTTAGATTACAGTCAATGGCAAGTCATCTCATTCTTTGCATTTGCATTCTACCAACTGGTTCAGCTGAAGATTACAAAGACTGGATTTTCAGTTTTGCTTTTTCAGGATCAAAAAGCGGACACTGGCGGTTTTGCTATGAGAGGATCAAACATTGGGGATGATGCAGATGTACTTTCTGATGCTGATTTACTTATTAGAGTAAAATCAATATATTCCGTGATTCTCTTTGATTCTATGAGTAAGAAGGTATAATTTAATTTTCTTAACTTGGCAGCTACTCTATTGTCTTTGCTGTAGAGTGTTGTGGAGGAGATAGAGCGAGACATACTACTGAAATGTTTGTTGCTATGTCCTGAATCAAGTCAAACAGGCAAAACTAGTAGATGCAATACTAAGATCCAATACTCTGCTATTCCATCAGCAAACTGTGGCTGATCTGGCTTGGGGGACAGACAAATATCTAGGTTGGACACATATTATCCAGACTCATCTCATCAGCATGCACAAAGCTGATTGAGCTTAGCCTTAATTAAAGCTTGAATTGCAGATAGTAAATTAAGTAGGGCTCTCCCATAATCACAAGGAATAAGATCTGGATCTCTTCATGACAGACTACTGTTTAGAGAGACAAAACATGAGTAATCCTAATTCCCTTTCTCCTTCCTTCCTCTTCCTTTCTTCCTCCTCAACAAATTACACAGCCTCCCTTACAGTGTTTCATATTGCCATTTTTTTTTCACCTAAGCCAATAAAAAGGCTGAGAGAGGTCATCTAAGCCAGTTATCTCAACAAGAACTGTGAGAACAGACTGCAAAACTCATGTCCATCTTCAGCTACATCAGGCTCCTCCAGCTACTCTTCCTTCAGCCTCCCTCAGTTATAAGCAAACAATACTCACCTGCATTAGCTGGACTGCCTCTGGCAGGGACAACTCACATCTCACCCATGCTGCCCACCTTCAAGTATTATGAAAATATTTTAGAAGTTTGTATTCCTGTCCTTTAATGAAATCCAGAACTGAATGTGCTGTGTTACCATTTTGTAGCCACAGTGCCACCATTACCAACTTTGTGCAAAGTTAACCTAGACATAGAGTTGGGGGTTTTGGTTTTGGGGTTTTTTTGTGAGTTTTTGTTTTGTTGGGTTTTGTTGGTTTAGTTTTTTATTATTATTATTATTTTATTTTTCAGCTGTTCAATATAACTAGTGGTTGGTCAAAATTTTGCTAAGGGCAACACAGAGAATTGCTTCAGCATGTCAAGAGTACCATGTGAAATTATTGTTACTGGTATTCTTTCCAGGGAAACATAATTTACAAATAGCTCTTCCTTAGGAAGTGAAAGGGTATATTAAAAAAAAAATACTTCAGAGAAAATAAAAAGAAAAATGTGCTTGTCTGCTTGAATAAAGGAACTTCTATGCTGCATCCTTCCTTATTACCACAAAGTACATTGGGCGTAGAAAGGAATGATGCAGGCTGATGATTGTGACATGAATCAGCTGAAAATCAGGCAGAGGATGGAAGAAAAGATTGTCCAGACACCACTTTAACAACCACTTGACCTTAATGTGAAAGGTTATTGTTCTTTTTATTCCTGAAGCTTAACCCTGCAGAAAACAGTTGAGCTGTCTCAGACTTTTTTCTTTTTCTTTTTTTTTTTTTTTTAATTGTTGTTACTGGAAGCTGCCCTTCTGTTATTTGAATGCTAAGATCCTCACTATCCAAACAAAGTAGTATACTTAGAAGTGCCATGTCCATATGACTTTTATATAAGCTACTTCAGCCTTCTGTTGCTTTTTCTCAATCTGTGCGATTGCATAAGACTTTTGCAACCTCATATAAGGCATGAAAAATCCACAGTCAGAGGGTTGTAAAGTGCAGGACCTTGATAGGCTTGAATAGACCTGACAGAGGCACAGAGTGGAGAACACAGGGGGGTCACAGCTGAGGGGTCCCCTTCATATTAGGGTTCCCAGACTGTCCTGGACAGTCTGAGACAGAGAACAAAAAGCTGATGAGTCCCTTTCTCCTCTCCTTCAATACTTTAACATGCTACTTCACCAGCTGAGACATCCACTCTCCCAGTAACTGTGCTAAATGGAAGCTGTGTTTGTAGAATCACCCAGGCCTGCTTTACAGGAGAGAGAATAAGGAGACAACATCCTCTGTTGGAGGCAAATCAGCAGAGAGTTACTGGAAGTGGGTTTCTCTTTTTGACACCTTACCAGCATGGTAAAGTTTTACAGAAGGATTAGTCACCAATTGTGTCTGAATATTTGTCTGTTGTGACCTGTGTTTGGTGTTCCTTGAGAATGAAATATGAGGGACATTTCCCAAGACTAGAGAAGACCTGGGGTTTTGGTGAGGAGAAATAAAAAAAAGAATCTAAAGGTACTGCAGAGCAAGATACATTTTCTCTCCCATTTTCAGGTTAAGAGGACAGTAGAAAGCTTCAAAAGATTGGTTTCTAACCAATATGAGTGCATTACATTCTGATGGGATGAACAGTAAGTTTGGGAAAACTACAAGGGACTTTATGCCAAAGCCTATGTTCATTCTTTCCATATTTCTCACAGGAAAGTGTCATGGTCTTGATGTGGTTACATCAGCCCTGCTCTTATGTTCATGGTTCTTTGCCATTTCAGTACGTTTGTGGTTTTTAGCTTTCCTCCTGGTCTAACTTGCTTTCTTGTCAGACAAGTAATTTCTCAGCATCTCTCTTTGATCCCTGGTAGATATGTCTAGTTAGACACACTTATTTTTCTATTTTTTTAAGGAAACACTGATTCTCAGCTCTGGTATTGCACATTTTCTTATCTCACCTTTTCCTGACATACTGTACGTACTAGGTTCTGTTTCCCAGTTGCCCCATAACAGCCTTGCTGCCTTGCTGTGGTTGCTCTTACCCTGCCCTATTCACTGTTTCTGCTGTTCCTGATCATCTTGGTTCTCAAAAAAATGGTGTATATTTTCTTGAGGTGTATGCAGGTTATTGGAGCTCTGTGATACCAGAGCACTGTTCTTTGAGCACCGTTCCCTAGATCGGTGAAGTGGGGAGGAGGGGTATGGACAGTCAGCACTGAACAGACAGGACAGAGTGCTCTTCTCTGGCTAAATGTGCTCTGAAGCTGGAAGTTGTACTTGACCATTTGCACAGCCCACTTGTGGGAAGATTTCTGCTCTGTTTCAGCCAGCAGTTTCTCCTGCACACTGGAATGCTGTGGGTGTTAATGGACTTTCTGACTGCTCAATTTTCTTAAACAATTTGACTGTTTTCTGCAGTTTTTCCTTTCTGTAGCTAATGTCTTTCTGTTGAGGGACACCTGAACACGCCTTAGAAGAGCTTTCTCAATTGCACTTTGAATCCTCATTTGGCTCAAATATAGCACTAAAAAGAATGCCTGGAACTCCCCAAATTGCTCTTCTGAGGCACCAATCTTCAAATGCTCTGGTCACTGTAACTGCTTCACTGTCAGTAATAAGTGATCCTTCTAAAAGCTACTGCTCTTACTTGTTCCTATTTCAGTGACAAGGTAGGAAGCCAGATCCTCACAAGTATTAATCTTTTCCCACTGGTGTTAGATAGTCCTGCTCAGCTGTACCCAAGCTGAGGCCCAAAGACTTTGCCCAGGGAAGAGATAAAGGGCAGCAGAAAGGGTGGCAGTAAACAAAACAGTCAAGACCACGATGATGGGTGTTCAGGTGATAAACTAAGCATGAAAACAGGACTGGTTTTCTAAGATGTGAAACTGTCTCCAGCTGCTTCTCTTTCATTTTATCATATCTTCATTTACAAGGCTCCCAACAGATTTCCTGTTACTTTTTATAAAATTCTAAGTAATTTCACCTGTTCTCCCCACTGGTCCAGCAGCTCATCCCTTCACCCTCTGTACTCAGCACCTCTCTCAAAAGGTAAAGACATAGCTAGAAATGCCCCTATGCTCCCCAGATTGCAGATTTTGAAGATGTCAGACAAAAAGGAGCAGTGCTACAGTTAAATTTAGCACATGATTAAAATCAAAGGCACTCACTTTTTCCCAGTCCAAACCCTGTTCTAGAACCTTGTGAACACTAATTTTGAATTTTAAGATTTGTGAGGGGGTAGGGATTGAGATATAATTATACAAGCCTGTTGTGGTCACATGCTGGTGAAATTTGAATAGCTTTGTTTTTGAAACTGGTGAAAAGCTGAGCCAGGACTACATTTTTAGTGTTTATTTTTCCTGGAAATACCAAGCAAAATATGGACTCAGACAAAAAGACACAAATGCTAGTGAACTTAGGATCACTTATTTTCTTGACACTTCAGAGTCTGTAGAGGTTTATTTTATCTCCTGTCACAGGGAGCTTTATTTACGAAAAAGTTATATCAGTAAGTTGGTAAATATTACAGGTCTTGCTTCAGTTAAATAAAAAAAGTGAGAGAAAATTGGCTCTTGCAGTGCAAGGCTTCATCTCTCAAGCTTTGTGCTTGAAAGAGAGGAGTCTGTGAGGGTGTCCAGCCTCACTAGGGCTGCATCATTGCAGTGTGCTGATAGCAAATATCTGCCACTACCATTCCCCATCCTACAGTGAATTTTGTTATTTCCTTGCAAATGTGAAAAAATTTGTGTCCTCATCTGTGGTGACTTTGATATTGTAGTCTTAAAGCAGGTTTTAAAAACTATGAAAAATCTAATGCTGCTGTTCTTCACTATGGTAACTCTTGCCCTATTTTATATTTTTAATACCTTACTAGAATTTGTATAGATATATAGGGAATGATGTCATATTTTCCATTCATCTTAGACACATGTATAGCTAACTGTACAAAAAAATCTTTCCAAACATTTTCCCTCCTCACTTTTCTGGGCTATTCTGAGAAGTTGGATTGCTAGTACTTGCTTGTTTATCTAAGGAAGAATGAAAATGAAGTGAATTTATTTGCACTAAAAGACAGTTCAGAATATCACAACATTTTTAATATGGTTACAGACAACTGCTGAAGAGCATTGCAATTCGCCTCATCAGGTTTCGTGGGTTTCCTTCTGACATAGCTGCTAGGGTACTGCAGAGCTCCAGCTAGAGAGAGAAATGAAAGATTCTGGATTACTGTCGTGAGTGTAGTATGAAGGGGACTGTAATTGTTGAAAGTGTAGGGGAAATCATGCATTTCCTATACTTATGCTTTGCAAATGGCATAGGAATTCTTAATAAAAAAAAAAGAAAGAATGCTCCCTGCTTCATGAAACATGATTAAGAGTCAAAATATAATTAAACTAAGTGCGGTTGTTGATAACAAACTGTCTGATGAAAGGATGACTTCCTGTTAGCATCCTTTGGAATTGCCAAAATGATGCACTTTTGCATACTGAAGGAAATAGATTGTATTGCCTGTCTGCTGTTTTATACACCTACGCTGTGATAATATTATCCTTATTTGGATCTGCTGTCAGCCCAGTATTTTATAGCAGACATATTCCTTGTTTGTTTGGATTTTTTTTTATTTTAAAAAGTAATTTTAAAGGTTATTTTTCTTCCCGTGCACCACACAAAATAAAAAAAAAGGTACACATTACTCTGTTTGATCAGTGCTCCCACCAAATGAATCAGCTAGTAGAGGCTGTGTTTTCATGCTGTGTTGTCCTAATGCATCAGCTCCTGATGCTGGCAGGAACATTTTGACCATCAAAGCCATCAGATGCCTTGGGGTATGCCTATCCAAGTCTGCAACTTTTAAAGTGCAATTTATCTTCTCACACAAAGTAATGCAGTTTTACTTCTGCATAGATTCACTTTTGAAACCTGAATTTTTTCCTGATCCTGTGCTTGTTGAGTTGGTGAGGAGCTTCCTGTTTGTAGTCAAAGTGTTAAATCTTCACTGTGCTTGCATTAGCTCAGTGCACCTTTTATGTGTGCTCATCTTCATTCAGGAGAACAAGCAAGCTCAGCTTCAGAATTCTTCAGAGTCCCTGATGAAGCTGAAATTAAAGTGCTACCCACATGACTTATTAGGTAAGGATTTTGAGGCTTTGGTAAGGAAGCCACAATTGCAGATGACTCAAGGATCCTCGTTGACCTTAAGTTACAAGAATATGTAAGTGGTGGGTAGCAGTGCATGCCACAATGCCTGATACTCCTTGTCTTCTTCCCTAGGTAATTCAAATGACTTTCCTTTGGGCAACATCAATTTTCTGGAAGTTCTGACCTGGCTCAGAACCTGATGATGTTTGCTTGTTTGTTTTGTGCGTGTAGGTTAAGCTAGTTATTCTCTTTGGTAAGTCATTTTTGTGTGTTTTAAAATGTTCCTATAAAGCTTATTTGTGAAATAAGGCTTTGATTGATCAGAAGAAATTAGTCCTGTTTTCATCTCCCTCACGCTGAAATGAAGGGAAGTCACACAGTATCAGTGCTCAACAATGGCATAAATGGAAGAGCGAGGATTTTTAGTGCCAGAAAGGCATTAAGGTTTCCAGGCTGCAGCATTATTATAATTAATGCATTTCAAAGTCCTTTAAAAGAAACACTTTTGTTGTGACATTCTCTAAAAGTAGGGTATGTCTTGCGTAATTTCACACTTGCTTTTAGAGACTGAAAATTTAATGTGAGTACTGAGTGTTTATCCAACTTTGAAAAAATATTTATGAGCGAAATGAACAAGAATAAGGCCTGAAAAATAAGATTGGAAGGGAAACAATGGACACACAGTGGACACACCTCTCATTCTGCTATTTAAACATTTTCTGGTGTTTAGATCATTAGAAGACAAAGACCAGGGCTTTTCAGAAAGAACTGGAAAAGGTTTTGTATCTGACTATTTCATTTTGAAAGAAATTCACCTCTGGTAATGAAATTTCTGGACTGATTTTTTTAAAGACATTTAATTGATTGAAGAAGTTCGCCTTCCCTAAAACATAAGGAAAGCAAATTGGAAACTTGAACACAACATAATTCTTGCTGGAAGTGCTTACACTCCAATCCATTTGAAGAAATCTGGCTGGATAATTTTTGCAAAAGGACCAAATTAATTAGGTTAAATGACATGAAACATCTTGTTCACTTCTACTTACAACTTATGTTTGATAGTACAGCACAAGAAACGATGACAAACAGTGTGTGGGATGTAGGCAAATCAGGAGTTCAGATACTTAACATCCTGAGACAGAAACTTTTGCAGATATCTTGAGGGATTCTATATTTAGTTCTAGGTTGTGTAGGTGTTTTAATACCTGGCTTTCTTCCCCCACATTTATGTTTCCACATAATTCCCCTAAAAATTACAGCAAGGTAGTATTCAGATTTTCTATTCTGAAAGACTTGAAGCCAAACTCCCCAAACTTTGCTTGTAGCTATATTTGCTCATATTTTCTGCACATCTAACCACATGGTGAAAATCTTAGAATTAGATGCAGTCAATGTTCAACTACAAAGTAGGTAGCTCTAAACACAATTTCTTAATGTTTTCCTGAACTAGAATGACAAAATAAATCCATATTCCAGTCCTTCATAACTTCCTTACTCCCATGAATCATTATGCAGTGATTAAGGATGTAGATAATGCAGGTTAAATTCCCTGCACTTCTGCAGACCTCTTGTGTGATATAAGACAAATCACTTCACTTGCCTGCCTCAGGCCTCATTTGCAAAATGGGGATAGAATTTTATTCTGCACATCAGATGGTTGTTGCATGAGTAAGAATACACACACCAGCGTACCAGAAATGCAGGAGTTCAAACAGTTTATTTGCAGGCTCTGACACTTCTGTTTGGATTCATCCTTTGTACTGAGTGGGACACACATTGAGCACAGAAAATGTGGTAAATATTTAAGCTGCATTATTAAAATTGCATCATAAAATATACACGCGTAGGGGTGAGATTCAGGTAACACAGACAGCATTCATTCTGCCTTCCCTTAGCTCTAAATTTTTTTTTTCTTAATGTAATCAGTTTGTGTATATGTGTGGTACATAAGAGTATTATTTTTAAGGGTTTTAGGTATTATTATTTGGGCTTTTAAGGGTATTTGAACTGAAAGATATTTCAAACAATTTTTTTTTTTTGTGGTGGACTTTCCCCTCCCAGTCTAGAGGAACATAATATTAATATTTCTCTTCCTGAATTTGTACATATATAAAAAAAACAAAACCCACAAACAAACAAAAACCAAAATAAAACACAAACACCCAAAGAACATTTTTGGTGAACTGGGTGGCTTATATCTACGTTTCAGAGTTGTGGTGCTCCTATAGTAAGAATATTCTCCCATTTAGTACAGAACTACTACTACTTTAGCTCAGTAGAACTTTTAGAAGATCATAGAGCTGTAGAGGAAGAAGCTTTGTTGCATTTTCATCAGCCTTTGCTTTGTGTGGCAGCAGTAAGACAAAGGAGACAGAAAACAGGTGATACAAGTAAAAAGGATGATATAGGTGAGAATAGGTGGTAAAATGATTCTCTAGAGAAGGGGTATTGAGTGTGAATCAAAAACTCACACATTTTGTGGAAAGTGAGAGAGGAAGGAGGTTGATAACACAATGAAAAAGGTCAAGATTGGTGGAAGGAATATGGAAGAAAAGTGGGGTGTCTGTGAAGAGGCAAATCATCAATCTCTCCACAGAGCAGTTTCAGAGACAACCTCCCCTTTCCATTCCCTTCTCTCCCCAAAGACAAGTTACTGACACATAAGTAATTACCTTAAACATACTGAGCACCATGACTGTCCCTGTGAGTGCTTTTAGCCTGCAGCCCGAGATAAAGCATGTTATCTTAAACCCTTAATGAAATAAATTTATGTGACTGTGCTTCACTTCATCTTGTTGATGGGCTAAGAGAAAGTTCCCACCCCATTAGTGAGGCTCAGCTGACCTGGGGCAGCTTAGTCAGTTGTGACCATTCAGCCACAGCCTGAAGTGTCCCGTGAAATTCTAAGTGAGGCAAGTAGGACAACAGCCATGACTAGGACAGGGTGCAGGAATAACCTTGCCAGTCCTCCCCAGTGAGGGACCCAGTGCCAAAATCCAGCATGAAAAGTGCCTCCTGTTTTTGTTTTTTTGGGGTTTTTTGTTTTGGTTTTGGTTTTTTGTTTGTTTTTGTTTTGTTTGTTTTTTTAGTGGGAGAGCTCATCGTGGCTGTGGCTTTCCCACCCATCATTGTCCCTGTCCTGCAGCAAGTGGCTGTTGGATGGAGGTAACCATCTACACCTGCCAGACAGATGCACAGAGCAGGAGCCAGAGCAACCTGCAGTGAGGGTCAGGCCTGGAAATGAGAGAAAATCAGCCACTCAAGTCTCATTCCCAGTATGTGTTCTTTGGCAGGTGTGCTGATGGAGCTAGTTTGACCCACATCCTACTTGATTTTTAAGGTATTGCCGTTAATGTCAGCACCTGAATTGAGTTTTGCAATGGTAAGCCCACAGGTCTGGTGAAAAAGAAAAGAAAAAAAGAAAATAAGGAGAATGGAAAAGGAAAGGAAAAAGTTCTTCACCTTTTATTGATGATGAAGATTTTTTGCATTTCTGCTGACTATCAATCAGTTATCACATCAGTTAGATGGATAGAAAGAGAGTTCTAAGCCCAATTACAAGTAAATCCATCTGGTCCCTCTCTGTCACTTCCAAATTACGATTTTCACCCACTTGAAATCACACTCAAGGAGAAAGGAAGAATAGTAGTTTCCCTTAGAAGCCATACAAAATCAAAGCCCTGCAAGTGAATATGCAGTATGCCACACATTATTCTTTTCATGTCAGTATTTGCACAGCAGTCCCAATGCTGTGATGGCACAGCAATGTGACACTGACACCAGTGAAGAAACTCAGCAGGAGATGTTTACTGGTAAAAGATGGTTCAAACTACAAAGAGTTTTGTGACAGCAGGCTGGCACTAGAGTTAATCACAATTTACTTCTGTTCATCTTGATTCTAATCAGAGATAGGCTAGCAGACATCAGGTACATACCTTGAAAAAATCCCCTGCTGCACTGCTAGTGCTCCTGCATTAAGCTGGTCTAAATACCAAATGAAACGTGTCATGTTTTGTGTATGAGATTAAAACAGAGAGCCTAAATTTATTTTTATATCAGTCCCCTTTATCAAAAATCTCACATCTGAGCTTTCTGAATAGATGTATGAGGCAACTGTCACTCTTTATCTGTAAATGCATTTCTGGGAGGCTGATCTTCAGCTGGATGACTATAAAACAATAGTCATACAAACCTGCAAATTATGCAGCATAAAATGCCCTTGCAGCTGATTAGTAATGGCAGTGCTCACTCATGGAATCCATTGAGATATTCCAGGTATGAACACTGCAGTGTAGCCTTGATTTAACATTCACCTAGACAAGCATTGTGCTGTTCCCTTTCACATCTGAACTCACAGCAGCACCATTCTGCCAGCTGCTTTCTGTTTTTCACCACTGATTCTGCTTACAATAAATTGTACAGGAAAACCACCAGTGACACACACATTTCTGAGGAAATCGTTACACGGATTCTGGATAAGACTGTGGCTGTGTTTTACAAGACACCAACGTTGCTGACTTAGAGTTTTCTCAGCAGGTGTACCTTGAAGATATAGACCCAACTTTGGCTCTTACTCTTCAAGGTAATAAGAAAGGGATTTGTTCAATAGGTGAAAGCCAATCTCCTTGAGAATCCTTTTGTCACAGTGGTATAGATTTTTATTAGTGTTAGTGCTAACCTGACATAGTGTAGGTATGACTGATCTGTTCATCTACTGCTAATGCAAGAGAATGTGTTTGGATCAAAGCTTGAGATAAGTTCTTGGTACTTCATTTTCCCTCTAGACCAGCTGGTGTTGGGAACATGCCAAGGACAGTCTGAGGGCCTGGCAATGAGACACTTTTTCTTACACACAGAGTAGCAACCACTTTTTTGTACCAGACACCTCTTTAAACTCACTGGGAGCTCCTGTAGCTCTGTTAGCCTGTCCCCACTGCATTTCCTCATGACTCCATTGACCTTACAGGCAAAAGATTAGCATAAGAGAAGGAAGAATCTTATTTTTTTTTTTTTTAAGGAAGAAAAGGAAGCCAAATAGTCTGAGAGAGGCCAAATTCACAGTCCCCTCATTTGGCATGGTGGGGGTATTCCTGCTGCTTTGCACCCGGATAGTTGTTTAAACAAGCTTAGATTCCCAATCTTTGTTGGGAATCTCATGCCTTTTCATTGAGTGTATGTCATTAAAAATCTCCCACAATGTAAATTATATAGCAAATATTAAGTTTTTTGGATGAAAATTCGGATATCAGTTATTCACTTGTTTGAATAGGCCATTTCTACATGTTTCATAGAAATTAATACTTTCTATGGGATAAGAGTTTTCTTGATATGATGTAAACCAACTGCCAAATCAAAGGTGCAAGCTCAAGATATTTTTCAATTGTGTCTTTCCTCTCTAACACTGTGAGTTTCTGTAGCTTCTCCATTTTCTATTCCTGGTGAAAAAATAACATAGGAGCCTATTGAATTGGAAATGATACACCTTGTACATAAAGTCCCAAAGGATTTGGGACCGATTTTCAATACTGAGTTCTGGATGCTCTTAGTGAAGAGTTTTCAGTGAGCGTAGGAGTCTCAAAGATGGGACCTTAAGCATCCAGTTCCATCTCCCAGCATCCCAAAATCACAGCCTCAATCTCTGGAGTTAAAATACAAGTGAGTGTGTTGTTTAAATAGTTACAAACAGCCCAACCTGCAACTTCTCTCTTCTTTCACGGATTGATGTTGTCAGGGGAGGGAGGAGGGAGGGCTTAATTTCACTTTTCCATGCTTGTTCCTTTTAGTTTTGCCATGGTAGTTCATAGAACTCTGTTGAGGATTAGCAGTGACTGTATCTGTGGCTGGGCCTTGCTCAAATCAGACCAGGAGAGGGAAGTATCTAGATAAATTCTGTCCCATAATTAATACATATGAGGAAATTGTGTTCTGCTCATGAACATTCCTTGAGGAAATAAAGATTAAATTTGTTAAGTAAATTATTCACTGCAAATTACTCACTCAGTTTCACTTGCTATTCTGAGATTTCTGCAGCATTTGAGTTACATCATTCAGGGAGAGCCACGGCAATAAAAGTAGAGGCTGAAGGCATGATTCCTTTCTCGTACGAAATATAAATCTTCTTTTAATTAAAATAAACAGACTGAGAGACTCTGGGGCTGCTCAGCATTAGGGGAAGCAGCGTACAGCCCCAAGGTATCTTTGAGCCTCCAGTTAAACTTGGACCAGATTTGTCTGATGGACAATGAAAAATGAATTGCTAATATGAAGAAAGTCTCATTTCATTTGCTTTTTGACAGGTGGCCAGTATGCTAAACCCTTCAATCCACTTCACACCCTACTTTCTAGTTTTATTGGAATAATCGAGTTTGGAAAGGATAAGTTTACACCTGCAGTTTAGACTGGAAGTGATCTCTCCTTTCAGGACAAGGTAACTGGATGGAGCCTCTCAGGGGATATGGAGCTGTTGCAACACTTTGATACCATGTGGGAGGGAGGCACATAAAGCACTTGAATATCCAGGACCATTCATCATGGTCCATTCATTAAAAATGAGTAATGATAATAATAAGCTATAAGGTATGTTGCCTTTTATAAATATAATGACAGTGGGAATCATTCTCATGGGGTCATCTTAATTATTTTTAAGTGGATAGCCTTTTTCCCCATAAGACTTTCCAAATAGAAGAGTGACATTGCCTGGTTAATTCAGGATAGAGGAGTCAATCCAAGCCCCATAAAATTCACCTGAAAAACTTCTATTGATTTCACTGGGGTTTGGATCAGATTCAAAGTCCGGCAAGGAAATGCAGTAAGTTACCTGCAGTCATGTCCAACAGAAACCTGAGTATAAGAAATTTTCTTTTAATTTTACATAGATACTCATTCCACTTTGAAAAATTAGCTTCAAATACAGAGGATATAAGCACCAAGCTTATTATTAATTTTTAATTCAAAAGAGCTCCTTTTGAAATGCATTGCTTAACTAAATTAAATGAACTTAATGCTATATATGTTTGATTTTCTTCACTTTTTTACTTTTTAAAACTAGTGTGGGTCACCCTTCCAAGGGCAAGAACATAATCAGGTCAGCTTTCAAGCTGCTATAATTTTTCTGATATGTGGATGAGGATAGGAAATAGATATGGGTGGGTACTATATCTCTTGAAATAGCCTCTTTCCTCCTGTTTAACAATAAATATTCTACAGAAAGGAAGCTCATATATTACTCTTCAGATGAGTTCCCATTTTATTAATCATGAAGATTTTAACAGTGGCCTGAGACAGGAAATCACAGTGTAATGATCAGCAGAGTCTGATTTAATCCTCACGTTTGGATCAGATTAAAAAAAAAAAAGCCAATATACTGCACTGCAAGTCTAGGTAGATAAATAATCAAGTTTAATTACTACTGAACATACATACAGCTTTTATAACAACATATGGCTCTACTGAATTACTAAGGCTGATTAAATATTCATGGTAAAACCTCCTTATGCTTAGAAATTTAAACTGACACTTCAGGTGGTGTTTTCCAATACACCAAAACAATATGTCTCTCAGAATCATAATTGTCAATCATTAATAATTATTAATAACATAAATTACTATGAACCCTGATGGGTATGTTATTTTTAATAACCAAAACCCCCACATTTAACTCTGTTTTAAAAACTCTGTTTTTAATTAGCTCAGATTAACATGTGAAGTGAAATATCTTGGTTAATGGGTTGAAGTTCAACACATACTCAGTTGCAACCCACTGACCTAGAAAGTTTTTTGTTATATTTGACAGAATTTCTATACTTTAACTTCATTTCCTCCTCCCCTACTTCTTACCAGCCCCATTCTTAGATGGCCGGGAAAGGAAAACCTCATAATAACATTAGTGTGTAATAATTATTCTTTCATCAGTCATTCTCAGTCCATTCAGTTGTCCATCCATCAGAAACCAAAAAACCCTCCAAAGCTTTTCTTAAACCTTTAAATAGAAGTCCAAATAGCAAACTGAAGTAGGAATTCATCTGATGAGCATGTCCTTGAAGAGGAGTAAGAGAGCAATTCAGTCAAGAGACTACTTGCCTATCCAGCACTGTCTTCTCATGCATGTTTCCACAGGTTAGAGGTGTTCACGGATCTGGGAAAGGCAATCTTAAGAAATAAGACCTGTGCATTTCTTACCAGTTTTCAACCATCAGTTCTTTGTGGTTTCAGATGGGATGGTTTCCTGTTTTAGCTTCTCTTGAAATTTGAGCTCCATCAAATCTAATATTAAAAGAATGACATAGAGAAAGAAAGGTCTGTGCACTGAGTATTTGAATTTACAAGGACTTTAGAATTTTTATTTGGTCCAAGAGACCTCCACAGTGGCATACTTTTTAAAAAGTGCTCTTTTTTTTGTGTAGAATTTATGAATAAAGGTTGTTTAGAATATACTTGCTTGTGGGGTGGGGAAAGAAAATATCAACATTTTGAATAAAAAAAAAAGCCTGAAATTTTTTCTTGGCACTTAATTGAATCATTTTCTTGCAACTTACTGAGAGATATATTTCTTTTTCATTTGTATCAGTCTTAAATTAAGGTCTAACTGAAACGCTGTGGGTGGCCTAAAAGTCTGGGGTTTCAAAATTGAGAATCTGCCTCCATCTTTCATCAAAAAGTTGGGAGTATTTCCTGGTTTCAGGTTTTGTCACCTATGACACACAACAAATAAGTTTTACTGAGGATATTCAAAACTTTTGTTTGTCTTTGGGAAATAATATCAAGCAAAACGAAGCAGAAATTCAAAGCTATGTTAATACCTCCACTTTACCTGCTGGACTGTTTCTCAAGAGGGTGTAAAGGACCTCTGCCATCCTCCCCTATCTCTTTATAAGCCTACTGCTGTAAGATGTGCCTTTTCTCCCTGTGACCTTGTCAGCAAATCAAGGACAGTGGAGGACTGAAAAATGCTGTTTCAGGGAGTCCAAATTCTGTGACCAAAGACAAAAAAATTATTCCACCATGCCAAAGAAAAAGATGGCTTTAGATCCTTCCCTTCTCACCAAACAGTGACCTTTAATCTCATTGCTTTCATTGTGCTACCGTAGAGCTAAGAGCAAGGGAGGTGTTGGGGACCAGCTGGACCACACACCCACAGTGCAGTGCAGATCTGCTGGGCAATAATATCCCTTGGTCCCCTGAACATCAGCACACCTTCACAAATGAGAACCAACACACACTGAAATAAAGGTTTGATTAGTGCCATAAGGCTGAGAGGGGAAAAGTGAGAGAGCAAAAGAGGATGGTTTTCTGGAGGTTGCCCAAAGTCTTGATGAGGCCTGATGGTGACACAGGTGCAGATAAGTTTTAAAGCATTTCTCTTTGAACCCTGTCCTCATTTACAACTTGTCTCCTTGGTGCACCTCTCTCTTCCTTGTCCCAGACACTTCCTGCCCTCCTTCCTCACCCCCACCCCAAAGAAATGTTCAGTTTACTCCCCATGCGACAAAGCAGCTGCATGAAGTCACATCCTGACAGAACAGGGAAGTAACCGCTGTACACGTCTGCAGAACCCCCTGTTGTACTTAGTTTGGCCACAAAGGCAGCAGCAGTTGCACATCCACTGGAGAAACGTGTGTTAAACATGTTGAAGAGAAAACCATCTAACGTGTCCGATAAGGAGAAAAGTCAAAAGCCAAAGGTAGGATTGTTTAATTTCTGTTGTCAATGAATAATAGCAGCAATCTTTACCAATTTTTAAAACGAGGGTTTCCTTTTAAATCCTAGTTTCAGGATTTCCTGATGTGCTAGCAAGTGCCTCATTGCTGTTATCTTGGGAATCTATTTGTATATATTCACTTCATAACAGTAAGGATCCATTTCAAGGAATCATCATTATGAAGCTGCTATAGCTGTGCTAAAGAGTCCTGGTACTGGACTTTGTCTATTATCTTATGTTCTTCATCAGCCTTTTAATAGAGGGGCTCAGAAAATCCCCTCTTTCCCTTTGATCTATGATAAATTGAAGATGTCCCAGAAAAAAAAGTGTGAGAATTGGGGAAGAATTAGAAAAGCTATTAAATTTGTTCCTTATTTCAATAAATTGGCTTTTGCATCACAATAACCAAAGGAGAAGAGGGTTCTTGGCAATCAGTGTTTGTAATATTTATTTCTCTGGGAATTATTAAGCTTTCAGCCTGAAATAAATACTCTGAATAAATTGGTAATTTGCTACACTGGACACTTTCCACAATCTGGCATTGTAAGAAAGGAAGTGAGAGTTTAGCAAGAAGTGTGACAATGTATGCTATTCTAGAAATTTATTTTCAGTCCGTGCACTGAGTACAAAATGACCTCTGTGTGTTGTATTGTACAAGTGTATTGTAGTGGAATGGCTACTGCTCGACCTGAGTGCTTCAGCATCCATTTTTATCTCAATCTATCAGTGCTGGAAATTTAACAAGGAGGTTAGAAAAGTCTTTTAGTACCTCTCTTCTCTCAGTAACTCAGCGTCTCCTGCTTTACAGACCCATCTTCTCATTGTTTGGGAATACACCTCCCTTAGTGACTTCTGTGTCCTAAAAGGTTATTGTAGACACTGTTGCAGCAAGAATGTCTTCTAGGTTTACACAGCATTGGCTTTTCCATATGGCATTTGCAGTTTTGGACTTTGACTCATTAACAGTTAAAATTAATTGAGTTTTTTTTCTGTGGATTTGAAACTACTTTGAATCTATTTTTCCACACATTTAAATGTTTGGGTTTTTTTAAGCATTGCACTGGTTGGTTTGCTATGCACTTTCTTCTGTTTAATCATCATACTGTTTTAGAATGGCAGTGAAGAAGTACAATTAATATCTAATTACACTATAGATTAAACAAGAAATGACCATAAAAGACTCTGTAGATGGGCTTTGTTTTCCTGTCTGCTAAATATTTTCAAAAGGGTTCCAGAATAAGATATTCTTAACAATAGTATGATTTTAATTTTGTAAAATGTTTTTCTTCACAGTTATTCATTAATTCTGTGCTATTAAAATGCTGGTATTGTGGCTTTTCAGGTGTATATACATATAATATATATATATAATATATATGTATATAATGCTCATGAGCTTGATTGAGTAGGTCTAAGGCAGGGATAAAAGGAGTCTAACCACTTGACTGAGTGTCAAAGCTGCTGACTTTCCTGTGCTGTCTTAGTCTTATTGCAAGTGCTTACAGAAATGAAAAGGTCTTGGTGAGGTGCCTCAGGATGTTGCTCTCTCTCAGCAGAGTCCTTTGAAACACTTCACTTACCATAGGCCCAGTTTTGCACACAACTGTGTAAACTTCCCATGCTTTTGCTCAATGTGCTGCTCACAAACTGGGCATTGGAGAAGACAGCCCCACATTGCATAGAATAAAAATCTTATTTTGCTGTAGCATGTGTTGAAACTTGTCCCATGGAGGCCACGTAAATACTTAACTTGCTTAATGCTGAATTGGGTAAGACGGGGCACAGGTCCTTACCTCCCCAAAAAATTACAGGATTTCACAAGACTTCCCCACATCATGTCCTGCCTGCCTTGCTCTGAGCAGACATTTGGTACCTCCTGCTCCTCCTCACAGGTCAGGAGATTCCAGCAGCTTAGACATCCCAGTGTCTCCAACACATCCATGCAGGGCCAAGCACAAGACTTGTGGGAGAGCCATAAGGTTTGGCATGTTAAATGAAAATCAGGTTTGCTATCTTAGATCCTCAAGGAAGACACCAAAAAGATCTTTTTAGGTAACTGAATCTTAACCATGGTGACAAGTTGTCTTTATCACACCAGTATGAACTTCTGTGCATTCATTAATTGTTTCACCAAGATTTTCTTTTTAATGCCTTTAGTTTTATTACTTTCTGGTGTGGAGAATATTGGCATCCAGTTATGCCTCTTGATAAGGATGAAGAAATACGATGCAAAGCTGGTGTTAAAGCCCTTCCCAAGGCAATTCACTGTCCCTGCATAAAGCCCCTCATAGTGGTGACGAGTGACAAATGCAGGAGTAATACAGATTTGCATTATCTCACTGCCAGTTCTCTATGGGCAATGCATTTACCTTATTTATTGCTGTGGTGCTTAAGGGACTTCCACAGACAAAAAGTCTATCTTAGGACTCAGTGTCTGCTGTGAAAAAGGTTGGTCCTAGTACTGAATTAGTACTGCTGTAGTTTTTTGGTCATGCAGCAGGATTCCAGTGGTGCTGCAGTCATGCTAATAACTTTTTTGAACGTCTGGCAGCTTTTGCGTACACATGGATATGCACATAACTACTGAGTGCATTTTATGGAACGTACATAAACAGACGTTCATTGTCAGGCAGAACAAGACATCTACACGTGGTGGCATCGGAGAGAGAACTGGGAGAGAAATGCTTTCAAAAAAGATACTAGAAGGATCCTGAACCTTTGCAAATGTTTAACATTGTAGCTGTAAGTACTAGTGTGGAACTGTACGTTTATACACTGTGCATCAGCTGAGAATGCCAGATAACAGAAACGAAAAGGAGAAGTCCTAAGAGTTAAAATTACCCTGCTTAATATTGAAGGGCTAAGCTCTCCACTTCAAACCTATCTAATCTAACCTATCTGTCTACTCAGGACCTTAAATGATTTTCTATCATGACAGAGCCTGTGCACCTTCCATCCCTTCCCTTAGGGAGTCCTTACCTGCCCTCCTTTCACTTCTGCCAGATGAGACACGGCTTGGCTTACATGGAGTAGCTGTGGTGCGCTGCGGCATCATTTGTGGGCAAGGGAGGTCAAACAAACCGGGTCTTGCCCAGAGCCCTGAGGTTCATGGTCACACTGGTGGTTGGAGCGAGCTCACTGCAGGGAGAGCTTTGTGCATTGAAGGAGTGTTTGTTGCAGAGCAGGCAAGCAGTGGGGGTGAGGATGACTGACTAGGTGGGCTTCACCCGTGGGTCTATGCAGTCTGTCCCACCTCCCCTTATAGAGCCGGGGAGGAGGAGAGCAGCTGGCTTGGAGGGTGAAGTAAAAATTCCTGGGTTTAGCCTCTTTGACCCTTATGATGTTACAGATGTCAATGCATCTGGGGAGTGGAATGAAGCAGAATTAGAATTATGGTAAGGAAAAAAAAAAAACAAACAAACACAAAAACCCAAACAAACAAACAAAAAAACCAAAAACAAAACAAAACAAACAAACAAAACCAACAAAAAAAACAACAAACAAACAACAACATTTTAAGAAATTATACAGGATCTAGTTTTCTATAAGCTTCAAGCAGCACCATACAAATAAAGCACCCTTAAAGCATTTCACAGGTGCTCTGCAGTCCACTTTGCACTGTTTTACACGTTTGACCAGGTGCAAATAATCTGTAAAACATCCTGCATTGTCTCGCCCACTTCACACGACATAATGTGCTGGGCACGAGCTATTCCTCTTTCTCTCTTTCACATTCCTCTGGACACAGCAAACTTGAGAAGTGCCTGATGATTCTTGGCTTTACTTCAACAAGAAACAAAGACGACTTTGTGCCATTTTTGCTGGCTTGACGAAGAAAGTCTTGTGTCATTATTCTACATGACAGTTGATCTATGTTTATGCTAAAGGTTTGAGACGTTTTTGTTTCCTTATTCTGCTTCCAAATGTGCTTGGTGCTTTAAACTCAGTTTACTTCTGGTGTGTAAGACAATTCAGGGTCAATGCCTCTGCGTTTTGTTTAGGCAAAAATGTGTCCAAGCTTCTAATTAAATCAATATTCACTTACTTAGGTGATAAAACATTATTTGTTTTCAGGGTTATGAGAAAATAGTGGCAAATCCAATGGGAAGAAACGCTTTAATCTGCAAATTTATTCCATAGTAGGGTTTCATACCAGTAATTTTACTTTTTATAAGCTTTAAATGAAATCCTGACTTCACAGAAATCAATGCACATTTTTGCCATAGACTTGAGGCCAGAATTCCCCTTTTTGTAAATTCTTCACAGGAGGCCTGATCCTGATTCTGAAAACACTTAAATGAATAAATCAGATGTGATCCCATTGATTTCAGTGGGATTATCTGAGTAAAGTTTATCGCTTGCCTAAGTGTTTGGAGTTTTAGTGCAGATAGGTGCTATAAGCAAGTATTTTGGTGCTGTATTTTTCTCAGACAGTGGCTTGTGCCTCTCCAGTGGGCACTTAATAAAGAAAATAGAAAATAGGTACAGCAAACCTAAACACCAAAAATAATTCAAGACATAATTAGATCTTCTGTAGGACAAGATCTGCAGTCTAGAGATTGCTCGGTGTTAATGAATATTAACTAGGATTTATCCTTGAGTGAGGAAAGCTGAAGGTTTTAATTTTATTTCAAAGGTAAAGACTGGTAGAGTTATGAAGTTTTATATTCTTTTCTTTCCCCCTGAAATTTTGAGTGCATAATAAATGAGCTGGTGCTAATGTCACAGATGCTAATTTTCACAACCACAACTGAAGTGATGTTCATTTCCATTTGCATTTCATTCTAACAATGATGAGAGGTGATGAGTTGATGATAAGCTGTTTTCACCGTACTGCCCGCTGTGCAAATTTATGCTTATAGGCAAAGATGACACATAGTTCTGTCATTAAAGGTCTTTACTGCGTTGCCTCTTGAAGAAAGACTGTTTGTCAAAATCCATTTGAACTCTGTTAAATAAGCAGAAACAGATGACAACATCTGGGAAGTATTTTTAAGAGCCTGGTTTATAGTTGTAAATACCTGTGGGCCTTTATCAGGGACGGTTCAGAGAAAGAAAAAATGATAGTTGTAATAACCATGTATGTCTGGATGGGGAAGGGAGGGATTACAGGTGACACTTCAGAAGGTGTTTTCTGTCTCCCTTAGGCTTCATAAAAAACTAGAACAAGGTTAGAGTTAACCTTGGTTTATTCTCCTTCTGTGAATGAAAAGCCCTACAATCGTATTACTGCTCCTCTTCTGGTATTTTTTCTTCATTTATATTATTATCTTGCTTCTTGCTCATCAGATAATTTTTTTTTTCCAACAGCAGTTTCAGAAAATTGTTTGTGTCTTAACATAAATGTTAGTATATCTCTCCTGGTAAGGTCTTGAAATTTGGAGAATTTTGTTTCCTCACCAGAAAGTCAGGGTCCAGAGTCTTTGTGGGGAAAGAACAGCTGTCTCTCACCTGCCTTGGCAGAAGCCTGACTAGGATGACCAGGCTCTGCATTTTGATGCTGTCATCAAGACATACACTAACTGAGGGCTCATATAACTCTGGACCAGCTTTATGGTGGCCTGGTCCAGTACTGACATCTTTTGTGTGTTCCCTTGATTACAGCACCTTTTTTAATTTTCACCAGCCCTGCAAAATAGGTAATTTCTTGTTTCTTCCATGTCTTGGTTTTCCTTCACTAGCCAGGCTTAAGTCCTTAATAGGTGAATATTTTAAAACAAGCGAGAGTAAATCTCCTGAAAGGAATATTGACACATTAATATTTATTTTGCTTAGAGTAACAAATCCAGTTCAGTTCTTTGTTTGTCTTCCTAAGCAAGTAAGAGCATTTCAAGAAGTATGTCTGAACCACCTTACCCAGCCATTTTTAGAAACCACATAATTTATAACTGTACTCCCTGATAAATACATAGCACAACTACCAAAGTGACCTAAATCAGCATTAGTTGCTTTCTAATTCTTTAATTAGTTTTATAGAGCAGTTGACTTCAATATTTTGTTTCTAGGAAACCTAAAATACCCCAAATTAGACGTCGGCCAGGATGTCTGTCATTGCTGGGAAAAAAAAACCTCAGTAGCTACTTATGGGCAGGGCTGGCAGAGGATGTGGCCTGCAGCTTTCTGTAGGTTTCAATACTCTTTGAGGAATCTGTGTCACAGCGTAAATCCAGACCGAAGTAGTTACAAAGCCATCACTTGTCAGCTTGTGTAAGCAGTTTGTGAGTGGCTGCACACACTTCATCCAGAGGAAACAACCCCTTGGAGTGTGGGCAGAAACTCCTGGGAATACCCACCCCTGGGAAGCGAAAAAAAGTCTTCTGGGTCTCTGTAATCACAATATCCCTTAACGTTTTTCTTCTGGAGGGCTGCAACAAAGATAGCAGGCTTACTACAGCTGGTAGAAACAGTTATGCTCTGTTCCACAAATTACCAGTGCCAGTGTTTTTGCTAGACATTTTGCTGCTTGGCACCAGGCTACTGATTATATATGCTCTGAATATTTATTAAGTCTTATGTCCTTCAAACCATCCTAATGGAAAACTTTGTCTTGTGCATCAAATAGAGGTGTGTTCTATGTGTGTTGTTATTCCACGGAAGTATAAATGACCATCTACCTTTTTTTTCCCCAAGTGAAATCTCTTCTCTATACATGCATGCTCTTACCTTTCTAGTTTTTAAAAAAACCTAATTCCACTTAGAGTGCACCCAAGAGCATGTTCTTACTCTTTTTCTTCCTCTCAAACTTGGGGCTGAAAGTCCACCTTATGGAAAAGTTTGGACACTGCTTCAGGGAAGTTGCTTCTTTGACTATACACATTACATACCTTACTGCCACTTTTCTTCCCTGGACCTCTTTGATTTATTCCATGGATACACAGAAAGCTGGATAATGACCTCACTGGTACATAGCCTTCAGGCTGCTTAATTGCCAGCCATAGCATCCTCTGGCACCTTTCTTGTAAGCTGAATGTCAACAGCAAAAGGTCTTCTTTTATCTCTAATTGTCACCCAGCACTGAAGTTGACAAGTTTTCTCTTGGAAAATCTAGCCATCAACCTCCTGCTTTGTGCCATTATGTCTTCTGGGTGGAGTTTTATTCCCATTCCTACTCTTCTATGTCGTCACCTCTTTTATCATCTTCACAAGAGCAACCATATAACCTTACACCCATGAAACGTTCCATGAGATGCCGAATGGTTGCTTCCTTGAGAACTGTAGGAAGTGGAAGGTCTACTTAGTCATGCTGACCTCATTCAAAAAGTTTGCTGTTCTTTCAGGTATGTGGAAAGAGAAGTGAGACATGAGGTTACTGGAGTACTTGAGGCTTTAGGTTTTTCTAGTGTTTCTCATGGAGAAGATGAACACTAGAGGAGTCCTGTTCAACCAGAAAACATGGCAAAGCTATGGCACAGTTTCATGTCTGCCCTCTACCACTATGTTTGAGATGGAGCTTTGTCACTGATGGCCTGCAGCCCTGAGACACAGAAATCAGTTTCACTTAGCAACAGCACAGCCAAAAGCAGATGTGTGAAGGTGAGATGACAAAGTGGCTGAGAGCTGAACGAGCTCACCCAACCTGATTCTCTGCTGCCTTCACCTGTGCAAAGTGGATGCTGAGCTTTACCACTTATGAACTGCTTGCACTTGCCACAGCTGTGCTGTTTTTCTCCTATACTTCTGTCTATCTGCCTCCTTCCTTAAGATCAGATGTTTAGTCTAAAAACTGCTTCACAGAACTGGAAAGGGGATGTGGTTCACTGATGGATGAGAAGCTCAGAACCTGTGTAGAGGGTGCATGCAATGACAGATGGTGGCAGAGCAGGCACTGAGATCTAGTCACAAGCACATGGCAAGGCCCTTCTGATGTTGTCTACTGGCATGCTTCCATTAGTTTCTTCCTGCCTCTGTAATGGAGTTTATATTTTATTTTATTTGATTAATGTCTCTTGGTAATTGTGGTAAAATGTTTGAAAACTTTGTATTTGGGATTTTAGCCAGTATCTGAAGGAATGCCAAGAGGCAAGATCTTCCTACCTGTTTGTGAAATCTTAAAACCTCGTAGCTGGCACAATCCCCTTTGCAGTAATAGGACTGATTTCAGTAGGATTTGGAGTAGGGCCTTGAATTCAAGGTTCAAAGAACACCTTGAAGCCCTCACTGTCTCTGTCGTGGTATCATCATCTCATTGGTGAGTGCTTCTCAGCTATATGTGGCTTTCATGGAGGTAGCAGAAGCAGGGGAAAGGGGAAAAGCTCAGTCTCAGTTTTGTCATGTGTCAGAAGGAAAACACACTTCATGCACCTGGTACATTTGTTTTTCATGAAATGAAGCTGTAGTTTTCCACTGAGCTGTGATCACAATAACCTTATGCCCCAGAGACACTCAAATGGAGAGAGGGGGAATTGATGTGCCCATACTGGTACCATTTTCTGTGCCCAGTACCCCAGGGAGCTCTTGATTATATTCATTCCTTTCCCATATATGAATAACCTGAACAGAATCAGGATGCTGCCTTGTCTTCAGATGACTGTATTTTTTTTCTAGGATTGCAGTTATAGAGCTTATACTACAAAGAAACTCCAGAATTTAACACATCGTAACTTCTAAACTAATTATTCTTACATAGTCCGAAATCACAAGGAAACCCTGAGCTGGCAACCTTCTTTCAGCTTCTGTAGTGGTCCAAAAGGTTACTGAACTTATTTTAGGTGTTCCAATTTCCAAGGAGCATATTTTAGTTTCCCAGGAATAGGTTGCGCAAGCAAGTCCAGTTTTTGAAGCCTGAGAAGTTGCAATGAAGTGCCACATGTGCTTTTTTCAACTGCATAATAAGGACAACTTTGGCCCATGGGTGACAATAAGTCAACATTGGAACTCAGCCATCTGACAGAGGAGGATACATGAAAGGTAAAAAAATGGTGACTCTGGTCTACATTTCAAAGGAGTCAGAAGTTAACCTACTCTAATGAATATACTATATTATTTGTTTGTTGGCTTGTTCATTTTGTTTTTCAAGATAAAAATAATTTAAATAAATGGACATACAGATCTGATAAAACTAAAATTCACAGTGACTGATGATAGGTACTGCACTGAATTTTGCTTCTCTATTGTAGTGCATCTCCATTAAGGCAATTTCAGCTAATCTCACTATGGTTTCATTAATCAAGTGTAGTCAGGATGTCTGAAGGGAGATAATGAGAGGGGGAAAATGGCCTGTTGTTTGGATCTTATTCTTCAGCTAGTAAGTTTGTTTATCATGTTGCATAATATTTGCACCCCAATAAATAAGTTGCAGTTGCAATCAGTTATCATAACAGACAACTAGCATATTTTTATTTACACACAAATTCAAAATTATTCCATAAATTGATCAATTAGCTTTGTGTTATCTTTTACATCATATGCCTAAACAGATTTCCAGCCTGGACTATCAGTTAACAGTGACATGGAAACAAGGTGGTCCAGTACCATTTTAGATTTCCTCTCTTTATCCAAAGAATCAAACGTTCATGGAGACAAAGTCCCTAATCCCACATCTTTTCTCCAAGCACTAACATCGTAAATGCATACTGCAGTATCAGCAGTCCTTAGTGCCTTCCAACATTTCTCCTCTAAAAAGCCTAAGAAAAGATTTGTTCATTTTTTACTTACTTTTTACTCATTTAAGATTACATACTGTATATCTGCCCCACATAAAGCTGTCAGTATATTACCTAAAAAATAAAAAATAAAAAAGTTGAGGTTCTAAGAGCTTGGTGGGGCTGGAGGCAGCTGAAGATGGGAATGTTTATAAGCTCCGTGATATTAACTGCAGCACTCAACCTCAGGTGACATAAAGCATGCAAAAAAGAACTTTCTGTCAGTTTTATTATTTCTAAAAAGGTTCCCCTTGAAAGAGAAGAGTGACCTTGCTCTGCTGAGCTGACATATGCCACTGAATTAATGGCTAAGCTTTGCTGTAGGGAAGCTTGCAGAAACATTACAACTCCAATGGCTGAGTTTGCTGTGAACATTAATCAGGGGAACCAACATGATGTATCAAACACTCATTTAAAAGTAATAAAAACTAACTTCCTTTCTCCCCCCATCCCCCAAGTTTCTTAGAATTAGCTTATTGCTGGTATTTACCTGTTGTCAAGGGTAAGACGGCAGTACGGCAGTAAAACTTGTATAAGGGTTTTCCAAAGTTTGCTTACTCTCCAGAAAAAAAAAACAACAAAAAAACAAATGAGCTTTGGGGATGGTCAGATTTGACTGTGACTTAGAGGTTATTTTTTTAATCTTGTTTCCATCTGGAAGGTCATTTGAAGGAACACCTTCCACTGAAAACATGCTTCTTCCCAGCAAGGAATGCCTTTCATCCTCAGGGAGTAGGACCAGCTCCCACGTCATGCAAGAGCAAAGCATAACGTAGGCAAGGAGGCTCTTGCTGGTGTTAAAATAATCACTGTGAAGGATCTTGTGTGTCCGTGGTACAATGGTCAAGTTGCAGAGGCTCTGACCAAACCACCGTTTCACCAGGCAGGGGTGTTTTCTGCCTATCCCATGTCGCTCTCCTCCAGGAAGGGGAGGTGAGTGTGCCACAGTCAGCAGCTGTAGCCACTCCTCAGGCTTTCCAAAGGGAACGGGAAACCTCTCAAGCACACTGTGTCTCCATGTGCTATTCTGAGTGTGGTCATTGCCTCTTCTGCTGAGCATTCATGGCAGTCACATTCCCACCTCCTCTGGTGGAATACAGTGGCTGCCCTGCTCCAGGTGTGCTGGACAGGCATGGGAGTCTCTTTAAAACTGAGTCCTTGGGGGCTATATTCTTCCAATTTTGTCTTTGGCCATACATATTATTGTCTTCACTTAAAGCCTGTAAACATGCTTATGAGTAATTTCTCTCACACAGGAAATCCAGCCAAACCCTGCAAGGTCAGGACCTAGATAACACACAGCATTAATAAAATCATGCTGTATAAGTAAGCAGGGAAAGGACTTTAATTGAACATAGGCGACTTGGTTTTAAAGTATGAGAATTCATCTGTGAATTCATCTGGTTTGAAGAGGAAAAAGTTTCAGGAGAGGGAAGATGTTGGTATTTAAGGGATTAAAGATCAAAGTCTGCAAGGCTTGTGTAGTGTTTAACCAATCTTTTCTCAGGCAGCACTCCCCTTTACCGCAGTGATGGTTTTGTGGAGGGTGGATTTCAAGGCTTGTCCCTCAATGATGTTTCTGCCCATGTGTAAATCAAGGGTAAAAAAAGGATAGCAGGGAGGTAGAAGTGCACATCATGCCAAATCCTTAACTGTCATTTTCATAGCTCCTCTGAGTTTGTCACACATCCTTAACCTTCTTTTAAAGTCATTTTCTTTTCATGGTTTTGTGTGCCACTGAAAGTCATTTTTAATTAAATGTCATATAAATAATAAAGTCTTAATTACATAATTATTGCAAATACCTATGTGCACACTCCCAGAATTGGCCAGACTTCCAGAAGAGCACTTGGAGTGACATTTCACATGGGGAACTGAGAGTGCTCTGCAGCAAGGCAGGAACAATGGTGCTCAAAATTCAGGGTTGATGTTCATTTAAAGAAAGAGGAGTCAGATCCCTTCCCCCACCTTGCACATTTTGCAAGACTCACTTGCACCCAACTTTCCTACTGTTAAGATTGATGTTTCTTAAGTTGCTTCCCTATTTAGTTCATCACACACTTGTTTAATCAACACAGCACAATTTTTGCCAGATGAAATTGCCTTTTTGCTCAGACAGCCTATGTGGCTTGCCTCTGCCTGAGGAAGACTTAGAGACCATACAAACCATCTCAACCTCGTTTAACTTCAGGAACAGCAGTTTCTCCCTTGTTCTCAGCTGCCCCTGTGCGAGGTGCCCCTTGAAAGCACTCGAGACAGGGTTTCTGGTGGAAACTCTGACGTGTGGGCTGCCTTATCTGGAACTATGTGCTTTGTGTCAGCAGAGCTCAGGCTTGAGAGGCTGAGGCTGGTACCAGATAGAGGTACTGATAAAACAGCTGCTCAGTGTTTACTTTGGAGAGTGCAGTTTGTTCACCTGGAGGAGTGTTAGGTACGATTAACTTGCTATTTAATCCAGCTTTTTGTTTCCAACCCTTTTCCATCAATAAAATTAGGATGTTTGCTCAGAGTATTCATGGTGGCAGTTTTGTTCAAAGTCCACTTTGCCCCCCTTTCTCCCCACCTCCATGCCGTTACTGAATACCAGGCCACAACAACAACCAGTCTTTTATAGAGTCATTTTTAAGCCAGTTAAAAATGCCAATTCAGTAAATTGCTCTATTTGAGTTAGCAAGAACAAGCTGTATCTTTTTTATTGCTTTTGACTGGCGAAGTGCAAGGTTTAGGCCAGGTTTCGTGTGGGCTATAAAGTTATATTAATAGATTGGTTAGTGGTCAGAAGTTCTGTATGTGTAACTAATGTGTAAATAGGAAAAAAATCCCTGAGGTAGAAAGGTCGCGATATCTTCTCTTTTGTTGCTTCTCTTACTCTTGTGAGAGTTGCTTCATCTTGTATGCAAATTCTCGTTCTTTATACAGAAGTGAGGCAATTTTTGGTGGTGGTATTGTTTGGGTTTGTATTGGGTTTTTTCCACAGAACATCCCAAAAGCTAAAAATTGCTGTCTTGCCATCTGGGAAGTAGGTTTTGATTAGCTATGCAAGAAGATAAGTTGTCAGAGTGGAAATACTCATCCCTACTTGGTAACCCTTCTTTCCATTTTCGGAGTGCTCTCCTGAAGGGACTAGGACCATCAGAGAACAGAAGAAATGAAGCAAGTGCTGATCTCCACTTATCTCCATCAATCAGAGCAGCAAGAACAGGCTGCTCTCTTGAGGGATGCTGTGGCTTCTTCCAAGAGAGAGGGAAGAAGACAAGTGTCTCTGACAGGCAAGGAAATTGTGCAACATTCTGAGTTCTGTTTTTGTTACCCCCAGTGACCACATTTGCCCTCTACAACTTGCACAGTTTGGGTAGTCTAAGGGTGAATGGAAGCTATAAATGAAAATGCATGGGGAAATTTGAAGAGATTTACTTATGTGAGAGGGTCAGTACAAAGCCACTGCATCATGCTGGACTTAAAAGATAATTTAAATAGGGTTTGGAGCAAAATACAATGGGGCAGAATTTCTCACAGCAGGGAACTGGTTCACTGAGCAGTGTGAATTGTCCAGTGGAAAATATGAGAGGAATATCACCCACAATGATTATTTAGCAGGATAACTGCTGTCAGTTTGGGCTCAAAGATTGTCTTTAGACACAGAGAAGTTCAGACTAGTTTCTCGTAAGAACTGACTTCTCCTATGATATGTCCTACACGGAAAGGATGTTTTATAACAGAAAGACATGTATTTAAGGACCTATTGTTGTTGAATTACTGTTTGCATACCATACCATGCTATTTTCTGGGGAAAATGATAGGGTATTTACAGACAAACCTGACCATCAGCTGCAGACTGTTCAAATTAAAATAAACTACAATTACATAGCACTTATCCCTTTAAAAGGATTATTTTAAGTTCCAGGATTTCAGGGAATAAACAATACAGGAGAAGATGGAAGAAGGATTTAAAATACTGAAAAGCATCTTTGGTATTTTCTATTACGTTGATTTGGTTTACCAAAGGAGCAGGGATGAAAGTTAGTGCATTGATTTATAGAAATCATTTGATCAATCCTTGTGTGGGAAAACACAGTTGTGTCTCCCTTGTCCATGCCTCCATTAGATTTCACTGAGCAAATTCCTATTTGCTTAACGTATCTATTGGTAGCTCTTGCATGAATCAAGCGAGAAAAAACACTTAACTTTATAGGATGTTGAATCCTGGTATCAAAAGTCAATAGCATATTTTCTCCTAGTAGCTTTGCATTTATTTTAAAAGCTTCCCTTCACCTGGAAATAAGGCCTGCCCCTATCTTCCCAAAGTAGGCGTTCCCTGACACTAATGCAGTGACTGACACTACTAAAAGTAATAGTTCCATTCTCTTTGCAGTCAGAAGCTCCTAAATCTGCTTTTTGTTATCAGTATAATGGGGTTGGATACATTTTTAAAAGGTGGTGCCTATTGATTACTTAATGGAAAAAGTTAGTATAGAGAATTGCTGAAGCAGCCCTATTTAGTGCTCTCCAGTGCAGCAAGACCATTATCTACAACAGTGGAAATCATCCTGCAACCCTTATTAATATTTAATAAGGCTGGAGCAACACTAAAGTACACTATGAAATCGCCCAAGGCTTTTCACATGTAGGATATAAGGTTGTTTTGAGGGTCGAAAGAGAGTAACTGATTTCCCTGTGCTCAAGCTGTTTATAGGTGACACCAACAATAAACAACGTCTTTCCTCTTGTTCCTTTTAAAGTATTTGCAGCACATCTGCACTTTAATATACAGTTATTCCTACTAGACATATTGAAGTGATTGAATGCAACAGAAAGGTCAGTGTATGTTTAGAGATCTGTGAGACTGTTTCATACTTTCCCAATATTGCTGTGAATCCCAGCTTCCCTTTCTATCCCTCCCACTCCGTGCTGCAGGGCACATTTGGCTGAGTTGACAAGCAAGTGAAAGGTGTTAATCCTGTCTAATAGAACCATAATCCTTGGGGCTGTGTTTTTATATCATACTATTGAGCTAACCCCTTGTCACAGGATATTGTTCATCTACTTAATAGCAAAGTTCTTTATGGGAATTTTAGATAAAATTGAAGTGTGCCATTCCAATTGTCTTTTTCAATTTCACAAGGTAAAAACAAACAAACAAACCCACAATGTTTAGCCAACAGAGGTTTTCTGAGAGATTACAATCAATTAAGAGGAAAGCTATGTGTTTTGTTTCGTTTCGTTTGTTTGTTTTTCCCTCAATGAATAGTAAATGTCATTTTACTTGTCCAAAAATATTCAGAAACCTGGGTCAGTTTCTTCAAACAACCTTTGGTTGGAAATACTTTTTTTCAGGTTAGGTGTACCCAGAAATGTAGGGGAGGAAAAAAAAATAAAAATGTTATTTCTCTTTCTCTTGAACTGTATTGCTTAGAGCAGGGAGGTGAAATATGGGTACAGCCTGGCTGGGTTCAAGCCTCTCCCACCACTGTGTCCACATTAATTTTTGGGGGGTAGGTGGCAGAGCTGGTTAATAAATAAGTATGGGAAAACAGGGAAATATAACAGCAAGGAGCTTTTATTTTCAGTCATGTTGCAGGGGAAGATAATTTTCTTCTTCTCAAACGGAGATTTTAAGACAAAGTATTTTCACATGGTTTCCTGCAGCCTTTTTCTTTTCTTTTCTTTTCTTTTCTTTTCTTTTCTTTTCTTTTCTTTTCTTTTCTTTTCTTTTCTTTTCTTTTCTTTTCTTTTCTTTTCTTTTCTTTTCTTTTTCTTTTTTTTTGTTTTCTTTTCCTTTTCTTTTTTTTGTTTTTTTGTTTGTTTGTTTGTTTGTTTGTTTTTGTTTGGGGTTTTGTTTGTTTGTTTGTTTGTTTTGTTTCCCTCTATAAGCTATTTTTGGTCCAAAAGTGACTGCATGCAAGAGCTAAGAGAACTATTATGGAGAGTAACTGTGATTTATGAGCAGGGACCCAATAATATGGGGTCCTTCCTGGATGGAAACACCCAGGGGAGGTATGTGTGTGCTCAGAGTAGCTGGTATCATTTTGATGACCTCCTTCCTTAAGATCAGGGTTGTGAGGTCTGAATGCCACCTTGCCACCCTGTGTGGCATCAGGAGCCTGAGGGTGCTACTGGTGAGTCCCACAGGGGACTAACTTGCTGCCAGGAGAGGTGAGAGTAAGAAGACAGAGCAGCAAACAGCAGCTTGGCAGCTGCGGGCAGAACAGCTGCAGGGTTGTGCCTGCACTCAGGAACTCCCAGCAGCTGAAATCCTCACTTAGGTCTCGACTCAAACAGGTTTTTGGTTTTCCAGCTTTCCAGAGGACAGCACTCACAAAGCCTGGGTGGGGAACTGGGGCACTGGCACAGCAAAAGCAGTGTCCCCTGCAGGGCTCAATGTTTGGGCAGCTCTGTTCCTCTTGCCATTGCTGGGAGGTTTTTCTTGACTTCTCTGGAAGTGGGTCCATCCTGGCACTGTGTGACCGCAGTGCAAAGGCAGGCAATGGGACTAGCTATTAAACCAGTCCTTTTCTCCTCCTCTTTGTTGCCCAAAGGATGATCTACCTCATTTTCTTCTCAGGCTATGTCATGGAAATTCTTGCCTAGTGAAGATTGGAACTCTGTAATAGCAGAGCCAGGAGCTCACAGGCCTGTGGTGTTCCTGGATGGAAAGCAGAAGGAGGTAGTTGGGGATGCCAGGAGAAGAGGGCACATTGGATGCTTTAGAAGCCTGGGGGAGATGAAAACATGACTCATGTGGCTTTGGGGTGTGGGAAGGCAGCAATGGAACAAGGAACTAGTTTGGCTGAAATCACAGGGTAAATGCAAAAGGATTAATAAGTGTGGGAAAAGCTGTGGCTGGGTAGTCTGAAATCACTGATTAAATCAGTCTGGATGTATTTATTTTGTGGTTTGCTATTTAGTTCAGGGTTTTTTTCTTCCAGTGGAGATTTTGAATGCTCAAAAATAGACTGAGTTGATATTGCATATAATACTAAGTACTGTTAAAGAATTCTGGTACTACATTAAAGACTTGTGTTTACTATGAAAGAGTGAAGTACTTAAAAAGAAAAGACATTCTGGATTTAGCTTTGAGTATTGGTGAAGACATAAAAAAGCTCTTATAGACACCGCAGAGTGGACAGATGAACCAATTCTGACTGTTATTAGAGCTGCACTTATAGAGACTTCTGACTTGTCATCAATGCCAATTTTACGCATTTTGCCACCATGGGCAGTGCAGTGTCAGACGGCTCTGCCTGGGCATGTCTGACAGGTATTTCTGTATGACCTCTCACCTCAAAATCTGCTGTGCCACCTTCCCCTTTGCTATGCCACTTATCCACACACAGAACGGGTTGAAATTAGGGGAAAGTAAGAGAAATCTGGTCACAGTCTCTTAATGCACAGCTCAGGTGATGCAGCTTTTCTTATGCCTGGTAAAGTTGTGACACAAGGAACATCTCTACTCATTTATGTTTAAAAATCAGCCTTTCTAATTGGAAAACTGGGAAACAAAACACAAGGCCTGCCTAATTATTGTTACTCCCTCTGCAATGTATGCATTTTAACAAGATGTATTCATAATCCTCGGCACTCCTTGTTGATTTCTATTGGTAAAGAACCATAAATAGTCTCCACAGCAGCCAAAGTACACTGCATAAACTGCCACAATTTACACCACAAAACCTGAGTCTGTAGCTTGTATCATATTTATGGAAACTGCTTTTTTCCCAAGCTCTTAGACAGCAGTGTTTTTTGCCTACAGGTAACACATAGGTATCTGAGTATAAGTAATGTGAAACAGGTATAGAAGAAATCCTGATCATATCCATTACCTAATTAGTATTTTAAACGGTATTGTTTCTCTTACTCAGTTTTATGCTTCTTTCTGTACAGTCACGCTTTTTTTTCCCCCTGTAGTCACCTTCTAGTTTGTTTCTAGTTGGATGTAGCAGTTCACGGTCCACTGATGCGGGAGGAATTTTTAACACAAAGAGGTGACCTGATGGTTGTATTTAAGTCTTAATTACAGAGCAAAACACTGTCAGTTAGTCAAGGTGTGTCTTCTCTTCTTTTACAGCGCACAAGCAGCTTTGGAAGCTTTGACCGTTTCAGGCATCACTCGATATCGAAGACAGATGATTCAGCTGAGGTCTGTATAACACAAAGTTTTAATTTTTTCAGTTCACTTTCCCATGGCAGTTATGCAAAAACATTGGGAAACCACTGTGTACATTTTACACGGGTGGGAGCTGGATCTGTCTGGGTGATTCAGCCCTCGCCAAAATGAGCAAAAGAATCACACCTAAACTTTGGCACTTTGATGTGAAGATGAGAAATAATTTTTCCACAAAACCCAAAAGTACACTCTACATTGGTGCATGCCTGAAATAACCTGCACTTTACAAGTAACTCACAGGTATGTCACTTTTGTTTGCAAGACCCCTGCAAAAATCTCCTCAATTCTTATTTGTATTAGGGGCAATAAATACTGAGAAACAACATTTTCTAGCATAAAATATATTTTCTTTCTGTCATTCACACATACAGTGGTGTGCTGCAAACCTGTTTAGGTACATGATTTCCCAGGAAAATGGCCATGACTGACTTTTATCATGCTAACTGTATTAGTGTCCTCAGTGTTTCCCTGCAATTCCTATTCCACTACACTCCAGTTCATTTTCTTGATGAGTTGTTCCTTACTTTTTCATTTCAAAACAGATAGCAGAGCTGGAGACTATAAGTGACATTGGAGAAACCGTGCAAAGCAAAGCAGCAAATAATGGAGGAAGTCTGAGTAAGAAGATGAGAGCCATTTCACTCACCATGAAGAAAAAGATGGGTAAAAAGTACATCAAGGCACTCTCTGAGGAGATGGTAAATACAGCCTAAGAGCCCCATGTTTGACAATACATGTGAAGTAAAAACGTTATGTGCATTTCTCCTGTTCGTGTTTCAACTGTCATCAGTGATGAGAATCCATAAAAACAGGGTAACACAAATGGATTAAGCCAGCTTTTGGTAGCTATCCTTTCTTTCATGTGCATATTACTGTACACACACATACACAGCATCACAAGAGGAGTTTTCCATCATTTAATGTTGTTGTTGTTTTTTTTTTCATCAAGGACCATTTGTATAAGCAGCACAAAAAATCTCCTCATACAGACACAAGGGAGAGTTGACTGAACCCCACTATCAGTCTCATACTCAGGTTGTAAAAAAAGTCTCATCAGAAGAATTTCTCTTTCAATACCAGAATTATTTCTAAAGTCCGTTTTGTGAGGGTCAGCCAGCATCCTAGAGAATGACAACTCATATGCCTTATCTCCTTCTACCTTATCTAATCTTAGCAAAACTGTCATTATTAAGCATAAACCCCATAATGTTTCACATAGTGCAAACCCTATTTTCTCGATACATTGTGTCAGTGAGTTCCAAAAAAAATAAAAAAATAAAAAAAAAGACTGTCATACTTAACAATCCTAAAAAAATCTAGCTCATCTGCATCTGATCTCACTTGTCAGTATCAAACAAGTAGGAAAAATAAATAAGAAACCTCACAAGAAAACAGTGTTTTGGAGATCAAAGATGAGGATCCCTATTTCATTAGTTTAGGGGTTTTTTGGGGGGTTTCCCCTAAAACTTGAGAGGTTGCAATCCATGTAGTTTATATTATATTTTCATGTTTACCTTCTGCACATTCAGTGTGACAATTCCCACGAGAGAAATTCAATGGATTATCTGGTTGGACACACATGCAGCATGATCTTCATTCCTGCAGGAGATGATGGCAATCAATGCCAGCCCCCTGATTAATCTACAGGTTGTGCTGCTGACTGGTGTAACAAGCACAGTCCTTGTTGAAAACCAGTAGTTTCATTTCAGTGCCATGCCTGATACGGCCCTTCATGGGTCTCTACTTCATGCACACACCGTCACCTTTGCTTTACTTCATCATCCAACTGATGAGTAACTAGTATTTCCCCAAACGTAAGGTAACATCCTAAGTACTGCAGGAAGCTTCAGTTGCATCAGGATATCACGCACACGGGCAATGTGGTGAAATCTGCTGAAGAAATTCCTCCCTTTGAAAGCTCACGCTATTTCATTTAGCTGTTACATCATCTCGAACTTCTCTGTGTCTGAAATATGGGTCTTATTGTTTTGAACAGGCTGTGATTCCTGAGGTGTGAGTTATTGGTGTAAACTCAAGGGGCCAATTTCACACACCATTAGATTGTGTGAGATAAACCTGCATCTGTTAGTTCTGAGATGCACTGGATTTTGAGGCCAATGCATAGGTCAGGCAGCATGGTGAGCACAGTGCTAGAACACACCAATGTCATACAAGTGCCTCCTGAATGCCCTGGCCATGGTTTTCAGGAGTTCAATGTAAAACACAGTTGTGTCAGCTAGAGCTTCACCATGGGCTTCAGAACTGAGCTTTACATTTCTTTCCCAGAAACAAGCAGGAAAAAAACCCACCTTTTCTGGTTACCTACAAATTTCCCATTACAAGTCTTCTTCTCTGCTATGATATATAGCAGTCATCTGAGAGAATCAGATTAGCTATTTGAGCAGGAGTGGAATAGAATGAGTGGGACAGAGATGATCCTGGAATTTCTTCAAGATCATAAGCATCTATCAGTGAGTGCTGGACATCCATAGTACAGGGCATCAACTTCTAAAATGCTTTCTCTCATGGGATGGTTCTTAATTAAGTGAAATGACTAATTAATCTGTAATGATGGAAGGAAAAAAATATATTTCTGTGAAATACGTTTCTTTGGAGTTAACATCTGATTTTTGTGTTAAAGAATGAAGAAGGAAAAGATGACAGTGATCCTGGTGGTGGAATACACACTGAGAAGGTCTCCCTAAAAACCAGTGACTCCTTGGAAAGTCTGTATAGTCTGAACAGTGGCCAGAGCTCATCTAGTAAGTACAAGATATCTATGCTTCTTATTCAGCCAGTGGATCAATATGGTCATTGTTTAAGTCTGCAGTATTGGAGCTGTTGATCAAAAATGTGATGGTAGAGAGCTCTTCGGTCTGGCAGACAAAAGTGTAATTTGATTAAATGGGTAGCAGCTAGGGTAGATATACCTCCAGAAATAAGCTGAGTGTTTTCAAGAGTGGAAATATTAACTGAAATAAAAAGTAGTGTAGATTATAAGGGATGTTGCTGGTAAATATACCACAAATTTTTGTTGTGTTATCACTGCTATAGTGTTGATACCCACAGGGTTGCAATCACTGGGTGCAGCCACAAAAGCATCCTCTCTGTGGGTAGTGGCTGTGAGCTGATCCTTTTCCCTGCAGATGTGAGGCAGACAGTGAGAGGTCTCTCTGAGATGATGGGTGATGGGGGTCTGACCTGGCAGATTCATGTCATGACTCAGAGTCACAGCCCACTTGAAATCCACTGAAACCCCTCCCAGCAGGGTAGTCTCGGTCAGAGGGCAGATGAGTCTCTGATGAGAAGTTTGCTTCCACCTTTCCATGTGCTGGTCTGCTGTGGACATTTGCTGGGTGGCAGGCCACAGTTACCCCTGATATGACGTTGCAGTGCCACCTCTGCAGGCACCACCTGAGCCCTGAGCAGACGGGAGCTGCAGTCCACACCATTTGCACTTAGTAGTTAATCCGGCCCTGAGATGGAACTGTGCACTTAAGCAATCACCTCAAACAAACCCATTTTTATGATCATTTTTCTATGATGTGATTTGTGAAAATCATGTACAGGAGTTTACTTCCAACACAGTGCTGCTCTTATCTAAAAACATATTTGGATGGGATATTGCAGAGCTTGCTCAAATTTGCTTGAATTACTCGGCTGATATTTTATTGCTCAACTTGGATAAAATAACAGGCAGAAATGTTGATAAGATTAAAATTTCCCCCTGCAATGCAGGTTCCTTTGATGTTTCAGCTAGCTCTGTAATGAAATAACTTCTACAGTACTTGTTTTCAGTTCTCTGAATAAACAGGAGAAGTTCAGCAGAATTAATTCCCTAAAATGTACTTTTAGGGTACATTTTATTAATCTGCAGAGGTAATATTTCAAAAAGTCTGTAAGTAAAATGTGTAGTCTATTAGTATTATCACCAGAAAAAGTTTTCTGTAGGGAAGATATTAATGAAAGATCTCCTACCCGTTTTCTCCTGTCTCTTGTAGTATGATTTTTATTGGATTTATTTATTCTGGAAAGTGTCAAACCCACACAGAGCACACTGTGTCACTGATTCTGTGTTTTCAAACACTTTCCTCTCGGCTGCTGTGCAGAATTGCATGTCTGGGCATTTGGTGCAGGAGATCTCTCAACTTGACTCTCTTTCAGGTGGGGTGACCAGCTGCTCAGATGGAACGAGCAACAGGGACAGCCTCCGCTTTGACGACGAAGTCCCCTACAGTGGCCCCTTCTGCGGCCGGGCCAAGGTCCACACCGACTTCACACCAAGTCCTTATGACACTGACTCTCTGAAAATCAAGGTAGGACAGCCACCAGGACTTCTTCTTTCCCAGAAATGCCAGGGAGGGAAGAATATGCTTAAAAATGCATTTTAACTGTTAAGTACAAGTAACACTCTAAAAGCAAGACCGATCTGGTCTTGCAATGCTTCTGCAAGGATTAGTTCAGACAATGCTGCAAAGCCCACAGCTGCTAAAGGCTTTTTGAGGCATAGATTCCAGGTAGGTGCCTCATCGTGGTACCTACCTAGATACCACAGCTTTCCTCAGAGTACAGTGCATGTTGCTTCCCACATATTAGGTCTGGAGTAAAAAAGACTAAAGTCTCATGGGATGTGAAGTTGTCTCCCCAGCTTTTTCAGTCACAACTAGGATATCTCAAAAGCTCTGTGGCACCCATTGTCTTTAAGAGAAAATTTGCCTTTCCATTAACCTTATCCTTAAGCCCAGCTTTGAACTATGCATTTTCTTTGGCCCAGACATGGCAAGGGTGTCTGGGCTGTGTGAGTGAGAAAAAAGAACGACAGATGTGGACCTAGTTGATCATTACTAACAAAACCCTGGCCCTTTCCTTCCCCTTCCACTTGCAGATACATTGAATATCATCATCCTTCTGACTACTTCCATCTGTAATCTGGACTTCTTTTTCCCCTTTGTAAGCACATCCATATCCAGATTATATTCACACTTGAACACCTTTTCTTCTTCACAACCTCTTGTCAAAATTCTCATCTGTATCTCGTGCAGGCTCCCTCTCCTCCTCTCTGGGCCAGTAGGACAGCCATTGCTTTTCCAGTACTTGCAGTCTTCACCAATTCCACTAATATCCAGGGCATTTCTTTTAAAACAATTTAACTGTTTTAACTGTTTAACTGGTCATGAAACAGCAAGTATCTGCTGGTTCACACAGGTCCCTTTTTTAATCACTAAGGTGGTGTATTTTAGAATTATAAACTAATACTTAGGGTCAAAATCCCCTACATTTATTTTACAAAATTCCAATACCCTGAATCTGAATTCAAAGTGCATCTGCATCTGGGCTTAGAGCCACTGCTTAATCCTGATCTGCAGCCACGTCTGAAGTGCCTGAGCCTGCATGAGTGTGTAGAATAACATGTGTGCTTATAGAGCTTTAAACAAATGTTTGTTTAGTTTCTATCTCAAACATACTTAGAGCTCTAAACTCCCTATTCCAACAAAACTAGTTCACTAGAACACACTGAACTTCATGCTCGTGTTTGTACCAAAACTAGGGTGACCATGTGACTTGCAGTTTCTTGACCAGATCAGAAAAGATTTAGAAGCCTTGGAGTTGTTAACACATTTTACCAAACTGAGTTTGATTTCTAACTTTGCAACAGAATGCCAAATGAAGATGATATTTGTTGGATAACTCTTTAAAAACTTTCAACCTTTTCATAAGTTCTGTGATGCTTGGCAAGAAGACAGGATTCAGTTTTGAGATCCTGGGAGCAAGTTGTGTGGGGTGTATGAGTTAAGAGGGAGCCTTTTTGCTATGAGAATTACTCAGACTCACTGTTCTGCTGAGCTGAGACCTTGGTTCCCACGATGTGGCTGTGACCGCCTTTACTAAAAAGCCCTCTTGAAGTAGCCGTCTTGTCACTCTTTTTAGCACTCATATTTGTTAGTAAGTACACAGTCTGGAGAGCTGAAGTCTCTAGATCAGTCCGCTAAGGCCCTGTCCACTATTTTCTCTGTCAATTGTGATAATAATAGTGGGAAAATTTGTCAGCCCTTTGGGAAGGACAGATAGGAAGATATTAAGAGAGTTAAGTGATCTTTATTACCTTTGAGAAATGTAGCCAGTGTTTTTTACTGTAAAATGAGAAAGTTCACCTTTCACATAGCTCAGCTATTGGTCTTTCAAACTCCTTTAGAGGCTGGATAATGAGATTATTATGTGAATGCTTTGGCACATATTTGGAAAATAACCTCACAGTGATCCCTTGCCTTTTGCAAAATCTGTGCCCACTGTCGATGGCACAAGTTGATTGCTGATGCAACCATGTCCAAGTGGAGCACAAAAATGGTGAGAGGGGCTGCTTATGCTCACTTCTCCTGCACAAATATTTGGAGATAAGGACTAACTCCATTTTCTGTAATTATTTTCCAGGGATTTTATAAAAGCAAAGATGCTAAAAGAAGGTAAATTAAAAAAAAATTACTTTCACTGATTAGTGCTGGTTTTGGTCCATAGAGGAAAAGCTACATGTAACAAACCAGAGGTGTAAGCAGTGGTGTGCTTTTTTTATTGTTCTAGAAAGGAGACATTATAGATATCATCTGTAAAACCCCCATGGGTATATGGACAGGCATGCTGAACAACAAAGTAGGAAACTTCAAGTTCATTTACGTGGATATTATCTTGGAAGAAGAAGCTGCACCCAGAAAGATAAGCCTGCACCGAGGAAGGACAAGGACCAAGCCTAAAACATTGCAAGAGCTCTTGGAATGTGTTCACCTGCAGGTCAGCCAGCCCATTTTCCAGCTCTACGTGAAGCATTTCATTTCTCTGCACTCAGGTTTGGATGCTGTTTACAAGCAGGAGTAGAAAGGCAGGTTTCGGCAGTTTTGATGTCAGCAAAGCAAGGCAGCTTCGTATCTGTCTTTTATCTGATACAAGTGGCTTATAGAACTGCCTTTTACCACGTCATTTGGTTAGACTGGAAGGCCTCACAAAGAGGCACAGTGGTGACTTGTCAGGTCACTGTAACCTGACTGCACTCATGCGCCTAAGCGTAGGAGGTGTGTGACTGGGGACACCTCAGGGACAGGGCTGCAGTCTGACTCCAGTGCCAAAATTTAGAATTTGTGTTTCTAGTGTCTTGTGCTCGTGTTGCTCCTCTCTCCCTCCCTGCAACTCTAGCTCTCGACTGAGCATCCAAGCGTAATGGGGTCGTGATTTCCAAGTAGCATTTTTAATAATGGTAATTGCTTTGCTGCTGATGCAAACACTCCTTTCCCTGGAGTTTCGCACCGAGTTGACACACAGCTCAAGGGGCACCATGTGTGACACAGCACGGCAGAGGGCTCCCCCAACTTTTCACCCTTGCTTGTGTCAAAGGGTTCCTCGTGTGCAATGCAGAGCACACATTTCCTCAGAGACCCTCCTTGATCCAGCTTGAGAGGCACTCATGGAATGACCCACAAAAGTCCAGACTCCTGGAAGATTAAATAATTTTGGCAGAGCTCTGTCCTGATCCAATTTGCTGCTGGACCCTGTTAGAGAGTTCAGGCACAGATGCTGGGATGGCTAGGAAAATCCCCGGGCATGCCTGCCTCTGTCCCCTCTTGCTCTTCAGCTTTGGCTTTATGCCAAAGGCGAGTCAATCAGACTGGAGAATGAAGCTCACTTCAACCTGACAAAAAAGTCAAAGGGACATTGTGCCTATTCCTCTACCAAACATAGTGCTTGTTTCCATGAGAGGGTTTGCTTGTTTCTTTTTGCAGGAATATGCCTCATCCCTCTTGCTAAATGGCTATGAAACTCTAGAGGACTTAAAGGATCTACAGGAAAGCCACCTGATTGAATTGAATATTACGAATCCAGAAGACAGGGCAAGACTGTTGTCAGCAATTGAAAACCTACAAGATTGTGACAGTAAGTGTTTAAGCTTTGTTATAAAGTCATGTGCAAGCTGAAACATATTTAGAGAAAGTGGTTCTCACACTGCTCTCTTAAATTATTTTTCTTTTAAATATGAAACATGAAGTCAGGTGGTTTTCTTATTTTTTCAGATAGCAAGTTGTACATCTCTTCTAGATATGTATATGATTACTACACTAGTAACATATGGAAGATTTAAAATATCTTATTTGTAGGTCCCATGCTAGAGATTAGTAGCAATTATTGCTTAAAAACAAACCTATCTGTGGTTGGGGACCAAACCCTCCAAGAGGTTAAGTGACTTCCCAAAAGTCACAAGGTCTGTGCAAGAGCAGAAAATAAAACATCCCAAACTCTGCAGTAGTATCTTAACCAAAACAGTGTTTATTTCAAAAGCAGCGGTGAAGAATATTCTTTAATTTTTAAAAGAACATTCTGCAGAAGAATTCAGGTTTTCCTTCCCTCATTTCATCCAACACATACATTCTTATCCAAATTAGTTTCTTCTGTAGGAAGGCTTTGTAAAAAGAAATGTATATACTAATAGCTGGCTTGCATTCATTTCTCAGAATTAATCTAACTTGCCTTTCCAATAAGCTTTCAAAATCTGAACATAAAGTGTATGCATATGCACATGTATTGATCATCATTTTGTTTTCTTCCCTTGTTCCTTTCATGGGGTGTGAAAAAGCTGGAGCAGAAAAAACTTTTCTCATGATATTTTAATGATATTTCCAGTCTGGCTTCCAATTTTAAATAATTTATGTCAAATTCATAGAAACTACAGCTAAGCATCTACTTAATTAGACACTCAGCCAATACAGGAGATGTTTTCCTCTTCATTAATATTCTCATGTACTCACCCCTATGCTGAGCAGTCATTTCATCAAATGTGCACTTAAAATTGAGCAGTATGTGAAAGCAAAAGAAGGAAAAACAATCTCTTCCTAGGATATTTTAATATCATTTACTGTCAGGCATTTACTTGTTATCTCCTCAGTTGTAAGGCAGATTTCCAGGTTTTTCTGAATTTCTGGGCTTTTTTGGAACCCCTTTTGTACCTTCAGTCTTTCCTGTTCTTATTCAGCTTCCATGGAAAGGGAGGTGAGGTTCTTACAAACATGTTGGAGAGGTGTTAGAAGGGGTTTGCCCTCCAGGTTCAGAGGTTCTTTCTGGTCTATGGCTTTGTGAGATAACAGGCTAGAAAAGGTCTCTTGAAGGGCTGCCTGTGTAGAAACAGCAATTGAGAGAGTGAGTCCAGGGAAAAAAAAGGTTACATTTTACAAGAATTGTATTGCAGGGACCTACCTGGAAACCATCTGAAAATGCATATATGGACTATATGTGTGTTAGTGTATACTTTGTGGTAACTAGCCTTGCTGTGCTTTCTGCACCTTTTGTTGCCTTTTTTTTTTTTTTTTTGATACTTAACACTAAAAAATTAGTAAAGAAAAATGCTAGATTGTAGTTTTGCAGTTTAGCATTAGTGTGAAAGCCAAACCGAAACATAGTGGTTTTTAACAGACCACACGAGTGTCAAGCTATTCTGTAGCAGTGAGGATATGGTTCACTATTTATATTCTTTGAATAACAAATGCACAGCAAGTAGCCTGAGATAAAGAACCTTGTTAGAATAGAACACCAGGCTTTTTTCTGAAGGTGCCTTAACAGTTAATGTTCTATATACACTTGTGCAAGGACCAAACCTAACAAGTCTGTACATGTCCCATACACTGAAAATTAATAAATTTACCTTTATTACCCAAATATGTTTTTTCCTGTGTTAGCATCACGAGATTAAGTCAGTTCTCCAGGCATACAGTGTCCCTAATGTTAGCTGTACGGTAGTCTAATAGTTCAAATTCTTCTAATGGTTCTTGAATAATAACACTTGAATAATACCCACTAGTAAAGTAGTCCATGCTTCAAAATCAGTGATGACACTGTAGTCTTATTTCAAGAGATGAAATGAATATTTGATTCATATGCACTTTAGACAGGTGACAGCAAATCTCTCCAATATTCAAATTCTACAAAATAATTTTCCCAGAATTTGTGATTACTCACAGGGACCAGAACTACAACATCTTTATATGTCATGCCAGCTGTAAACATTCATTTAAGTCTAGTTGAGATTTGTAAGTCTCACGTATATTTTAAGGTAAGCCACACATAAATACTTCCCTAGTTTGAATCTTGAATAGGGACTGGATCAAATTCTTGTCTTGCCTGGTTGTAGAAGGCTCATAGCATTTGTCATGCAACTGGTAGGGACAGAGGAGAATTTAACAACCTGCTCTAAAAAGGAAGATACTAAAGACTAAAATGGATAGAATTTATCTGTTAAGTTGTTATAATGAAAGACAGGGAGTGAAGATGATCTTGGGGATAAGCTCAGCATGGGTTTGATGTTTTACAAATCATTTGACCTCTTTGTCCTTCTGTCAGTCAGATTGGAAAATTGGGCTAAAAGAGCTGGGTGCTACTGTGAAAGTGAATTCTGCATCTGAACTGAACTTTCCTGGGTCAATATTTTTTTTTTCCTAAATAGGCACGGCTCAGTCCGGCATAAATGATTTTTTAATTAAAATTGATTTTCTGCATTGCTTAGAAGTGAGCTGCATAATTACCCAGAAATACAAGGTAATCTGTTTACTGGTCAAAAGTATTCTAATTAGAATTTCAGCACTTTTCCAGGTAAAAGTTCACCTTTATTATAAGCTTTGTGAAGAAAAAAACCACAACAAACCTAAGGCCATAGACAATATTTACTGTTCTAAGCCCTTCTTTCTCACAGAGCTTGGAAGACTTCCACGTCTCTGCATTACATACATACTTCCATGAAGCATGTGTTTGATTAATGGATGGAGTGTCAGGAATGGTCCAGAATTGAAATACAAGGGTTTCTGAGTTTTTGTGACTCTGCTATTACTCAGAACAGCCAAGTGTGCTGGAACGTAGCCTCATTTTACTAGATTCTACTATAAATGTAGTAAAACAAGGTTTCATATTTCTCTAATGTGTTAACTGACCTTCTGAAATGACTAGATGTTTTTACAGGGCTTTTAGTTTTTCTTTTGCTCCTTGCCTTTTTCTTGGTATTTCCTGTCTGTTATACAAAGTGTTTCCTTCATGCCACATACTTGTGGCTATATAATTAATTTTGCAGAATAAACATTTTTCAAACCAAATACCTGCAGCAATAATTTCCATATTATATGGTTCTTAAAGCCATCCAAAATGTAGGATTTCTGGCAGTAAGAATTTTTTAATCTTAGATTTGATTTAAATCTAAATGAATTTGAATGGAAAAATGTATATATCTTATACCAGAAATTAAAAAACAAGTTTTATTTAACAACTGGTACCACATAGTGTTTTTCAATCAGATTTTGCTTCCTAATACTGCACTATTTTCTTTCTACCTTTTCTGGGAGTCCAGACCCAAATTCATCATCTTCAACTACTTAACAGAGCAAGGTCTTGTGAGCTACTCATGACCTTTCCCCCCTTCCCAGATCTCCTTTTAGATTTTCTCTAAGTTGATCAGACCTATATATTTTGGACAAAATGATTGGTTTCCATGAATTCATGGCTGTGGAGGGGGAAAAAAAGGGTCTTTTTCATAAAGTATTTCTTAATAGCTTTCCATTCTTCTCCCAGATGGCATCTAGACAGGAGATGGATGTCTGTGCTTTTGTAGGATGCTATTTTTAAAGTGAAGCAGTTGCTGGATGGTTAATGAATAAAGTAATAAAAGAAGTTTTGAACTTTTTTTTTTCCTGACCACTTCCCAGGACACCTGTTTTTCTGTGTGCATAATAGGCTTGATTCTCTTCTCACTTAGATGATTTAACTCAAGAGGTTCATCCCCAAAGTCCAATGGGTTACAGTAGTCTGAAGCTATTCTGAGCTAAAGAAGAATTAGACTTCCCTGGATATGTGTATACAGTTCATTTTATGACCAAAAGGAAAAAAATAAAAAAGGTGATAATGTGCAATTTGAGGTATAATATTTTACACTTATCCCCCCAAATCCATTTCCTTAGCTTACTTTTCATATGTAAGTGCAGATCATACTCTAAATTCCACTGCCACTACCAGATAAGGTTTGTTCTTATTTATTGTACTTGGACAGCAAGATAGTAGGTAGCTAAGGACATGACTTTCAGTTCTCAGTTGCATTCCTTATGTGAGAATCAAGCATCAATAGTATCATTTTACACTGGACAGTCCCTTTAAATACGTGGAATCACACAGTATTATGTCAAGGTCAAACAGTGCTCAAAGACAATCTCTCCTTCTGCACCGTGGTACAACTCATTGGCCTGGACATAATATTTCCAGATTTCCCAAGGAAACTCATCCTTGCACGAGTATTAGTATTTTTCACCTTTTTTGTTAAGGTACGTCCGTTTTCTTCTAGATTTTAGAGAAAAAAGAAGCATCTCTTTTCTGTTTTCACCATAAACTCTCGCATCAGTCCAGTATCTTTTCCCTCTCAGAAAAGCTATGCACTGACTTCAGTGAGAGCAATATTTTAAATGGCATGCCTATACATCCACAAAAGGTCTACTCCTTTGAGTGCCCAAAGTATTGTATGAACCATTTCAGGTTTATCTGCCTCTTTTTCAAGAATTATTGCCCTTTACTACTTCAAAATGATTCTTTCTGAGTTTGATGCTTTGTGAGTTTTCATTTCATTTTAACACCCAGGCAGTCCAACTGGTACAGGCACTACAGCTTGATACATGGCCTTCAGATGTACTTAGGAGGTCCAAATTCAGCCATGAAGACATACTGTTCTTCAGTGACAGGCCAAGGATAATGGGCAAAAACTAAAACACAGGAAGTTCCACCTCAACACAAGAAAGAACATTTTTCCATTGAGGGTGTCAGAGTGCTGGAACTGCCCAGGGAGGTCGTGGACTCTCCCTCTCTAAAGATATTCCAAATCCACCTGAACACATTCCTATGTAACCTGTTCTAGGTGACTCTTCCTTGGCAGGGTGGTTGAACAAGATGATCTCCAGAGGTTTCTTCCAACTCTAAAAATTCTGTGATTATGTGATTCTATTTAGTTACTGTATGATGCTGCTCAGCACATCACCACTGCACTTTCCAGGAAGGCAGGCAAGTGACTAAAGCACTGTGCTCCTAAACCAGCTCTTCTGGACAAAACTCATGAAGGCAAGTTCTCTGAGGGTACACTTCTGAAATACAGCCAGCTGCTGGGTGACCTCCTTCTTGTCCAAGACAAAATCCAAGCCTTCTGCCACTCATCTGGTTTAAAGTGACATAACTGCACAGGACTCAGTGTGACCCTTGTACACTCTTGAGCTGAATTGCCTTAAACCTGAGCTTAAAGTACTTTCCTAATCAGGACTTTAACCTCATTAAAGAGAAAAGCGCTGCTGACGGAAAAAATAAGTCTATCTCTGCATATGTCATTGAGCAACAAAACCTCATTTTAAAGATCAAAACAGGGAGGAAGATAAGTATGCATCACACATCTTGTACCAAGGCTAAAGGCCTCACATTTTTTTCAGAAGTCTGAAAATAATCCCACCATCTAAAGTAGTACTGGAATATATGTGTCAAAATGATGCATATCTTGGGCTCTTCTGACCATATCATAGACAACAGTGACTGAAAGCTATTTATCTTATGTGTAACTGCTTTACTGTAGAAAAATGATAGGACTTCCATGTGTTGATAAGATAGTTATTTCTGATGATTCTGCAACGTCTAACGGCAGTTTAATTTTATCAATTCCTGCTTTCTGTGCATTGTAGCCTTCTTCTGGTGTCCAAAAGATTAAGGCAGCAGACTTACCTTCACTAACATGGAACATGTACGTGTTAGAGAAAGGGCTTAAGTAGAACTGAATATAAGAGCCAAAAGCTTAAAAAAAAAAA
>VXAU01000312.1:0-107294 GCA_013399695.1 Formicarius rufipectus | reverse complement strand
AAAGAAAAAAAAAGAAAAAAAGTTGCTCTCTGCTTTTCTCATGCAGCAACATTAAAAAATTTCATGCTGCATATATTTATAATACTCAGTATCCTGTTCAAGTGGTCTAGTACTTGATGCATAATATTTAAGGCTGCTTTAAAGATAAAAAGGTGCCAAAGTTAGTCCTTTTTTTTTCTTAAGTATGGAGGGGCAGGGCTGTTCTTCAACTTTTTCTGCTCAGACTGAAAAAGGAAAGTAAAATATTTTTACTGACTCAAACACCTGAATATTTTTTGGTTTTATGTTTTTCATGTAAGAAAATTCTACTAATGTTCTACATATTTGCATGCTTCGTAAATAGAAATATCTTATTCTCCTTACTGACTTAAATTCAGATTTAAAAAATAAGAAAATATAAAAAAAAATTTAAAAAACACCAACAAACAAACAAACAAAAACCCCACACTCAGTTCCAGGCTTGTCTGTGCCTTTTTCCCTGAGACACACAAGGCAGACATTTAGGATCAGCTGTTCACTTCGGAACTACTCAGATTTTCCAGACAACTAGTAACAAGGCACTAATACACTGAAAACCACATTTTCCTTGGTCTGCCCATCGTAAAACGAACAGAGTGGATGGAGGCTCCTGTCTGACCTTGCAAATGTAACCAGGATTAACCCTATTTTAGGTCCCTGGTGGTCGGGCCAGGGGGGAGGCGCGTTCTGGAGGCTCTGTGGGATGGGCTGCGGGGAGATGGGAACACGGAGCACACACGGCTTCACCGGGGCATCCTCTGCTCCTGCTGCTCAACCACTTCGGTGGCTACGAACGGCACCAGTAATGCCTGTGCTGGTGTAATGCCTTTTACAATCCCTCCCTGACTTAAATCAATTGGACCCTACACGATCAAATATTTTGCCTGCAAAGACAGAAAACATTTGACATGACAAACTGTGTTCTGTAAAGTGAGGAGATCAAAGAGGTACAGATACCCATTAAATCTGCTGAAACGTGTACTCTTTCACACAAGTGCAATTAACCATTAATTTATTTGAGAACAAGGTGGAACTTTTATTCCTTGGAATATATTTAAAATATTTTTTAAATTATGTTAATTTTTTAAATTATGGTTATGTTTATAGCCTCAGGCCTAATGAAAAAAATGGCAAAGTTGAGACTTTGGATCCTTTTCTTCAAAAATCAGATTAGTTTTTCAACTTATTTAGGCAACTGAGAGTTAGAAAAATACTAAACAGACTTAAACAAGCCAAACAAATCCACAAGACTTTCATCAAGACCTCAAAATGTTTCTCAATGTATTACATTGGTTTGTTAAATAAGTTCGTTAAAATCTCACACAATGACAAAGGTCTCTGAAGAAACTGTCCTGCTGTTCCTTTTCACTCCAAAAGAGTGAAACATTTCAATTTTTTATTTCTAATTTATGCTTCATTATACAGTACAAGATAAAAGAAAATCAAATTTGAAGTCCTTCCCATTTTACCAAGTCTTATAATTTCCAACAATTGAAACAAATGACAGTATGATTTTTAAATTTTTTTTTTTTGGAAAATTTAAGTTTTTGGGACCTAAACTATATTTAACTTTTGACATAGCATTAAATCCTTCATATAATAGGACTTCCATTCCACTTGAACTTGAATTGAGGCAGTTTAAATATGACTGAAGATCCAAAGCTAACTATTCAATAATCGTGGGGTAACAAATCAAGTGAAATAAGGGAACTTTCATCACAAAAGCAAAAAAGGTTCCATTTTTCTGAAGGGCTAAAAATCTGGAGTAAAACCATCTGTTTCCCCTGAGACTTGAGTCCTATACTTCACAAAGCCAGACACATTTTGAAGTAAAAATAAAGTTACAGGAGGGTGGTAACAGCACTCCCTCCAAACAAACAAAAGAAAAAAAAAAAAAAAAAAAGAGAAAAAAAAGGGTAGGAAACAGAAAGATTTTATATTTTACAGCTTATATTCTTAAGAAATTTACTGTGAGTAAACACCATTTATTTCAAAGCCAGAAAAGAGGAACACCAAATTTAAACCCAAGATATATTAGAATCATGGTATACAGATACGTCCTATCTTGTTGAGGTTTTTTTTGTTTTTTTTTTTGAGAGGTCTTTTTGATAATCTCACTGAGTTGCATTTTTGAGTTTCAACAGATTAGTCATACAGCAGCTTAACAAGGACAAATTATTTGCAAGGTGATTTGCTTCTACTCAGTTTTGGAACACTGTTTAAAAACCATACAGCAGAAGTTAGACAGCTTTCTCTGTGGTCTCTGTGTTTTGGAAAATAACCTTCTGGATCTCAAGCTAAGCTTAGGAAGTTTCCATCAGCCACCCATTCACTCCCACTGAAAAGTTCAGTGCTTTAGAAAACCTGGTTACCACATTTTTATGCCGAGCACTTCTGAAGACCAGAGCATTTTATCTCCCTACACAGCACCCTGTGTCTGTCAAATGTTGGGGGTGACACTCAAAAGACACAACATCGATAATGCAACATATTATAAACATAAAATTTCCTGAGCAGACTCTGGGAATCATGAATGTGGGCGTGTATCTGCCATCTGGCATCTCCACTGCCATCCCTATTGTGGGCATGGTGAACTCCCACAGTGACTGTGGACAGCCTAAAGGACCTCAGGCTGAAGGAGGAGGCCAAATTCTCCAGCATTCATCTCTGAGAAGCATCTAGAAGGATAAAAACCAGCCTCAATGTCATCTCAGATGTTGTTGTACTCATGTAATCATATTTTTAGTTCTTTGATGCTGAGGTTTCTGTTTCTGATGGACAAAAGATATTATCTAGTCGTGTGTATATTACCAGCTCTGTTCCTAAAGTTCTTCAAGATCAGTCATTACCTCAAACCTCTTTCCCAAGATGCTTGTTTTGACAAGTTTTTTTTCTTTTTTTTCCCCTGTTCTTTCTAGTTGAACAACAGCAGAAAAGGGAGGACAGTCAAGAGACGCAGAGCTTAAGCCCTCACCCAGAGTTTGACAAATCGCAGTTAAATGACTGTCCAAGAGATTCTGGCTGTTACATCTCATCAGAAAATTCAGATAATGGCAAAGAAGAAGCAGACCCAGAAGCCCTGTCTGACATGGTGCAGTCAATAACAATCACTGAGTCAAACTGATTCAGTCCTGCTGCTTTGCTGCAGATTTTCAGAAAAGACAATCAGATTTGGCAGTATGATGGCACAGAAGCAGAACACAAAATATTCCCAACACCAAAAATCTACTTATTTTTAATGTATGATGCTCTAGACTGTTTAATATGTGGACACTTGATAGCTAAATATTTGTTGATGATAAGAATATCTCATGTTTTTCTTGTCAATGAATTCACAGAGGTTTCACAGAAAAAGTTTATACATAAGTATTTATAAATATTTGTACAGCAAATGCATTTTCTATAATGGTAGAGATATTTTTTAGGTAGTGGTTCATAATCTGGAGCTGTTCATTTCTGGAACTGTCCAAAATGTAAATATTGTACATACTTATTTTAAAAACATATGGATTAATCACACTGTCTCTATTTTCAGCTGTGTTTTACTGATATATGTACAGAATGTACTTTTATTGATATATCATAATAAAAAAGTGGAAACGTGGATACATTCACATTCAACTTTGAAAAGTACCAAGTTAATTCTCATTAAGACTGTTTCATACCACTCTTCTCAAAAATGAGCTCTAAAGTAGACAGTCACCTCCTGTACTTTATTTTGGAGGCTTGAAAGAATTATAGAGTGAATATGAATCCAGCTCTCTGTGTTCCTTATCTTTTAGAAGAACACAGCCACCTGGATGGCATATGCAGTGACTTTTTTTTATTATTTTCACACTTGTTCTCATTTGTCCCAAGCATTACACAGAGAATGAAAGCTTGAAGAAAACAAACAAATAAACAAAAAAAAAACACAAAAAAAACCACAAAAAACAAACAAACAAAAACAACAACAACAAAAAACCAGTATCAATGCTATGCTTTTATGATAATTTCTTTGTGAACCTTGTTGCCTTTTGTGTGTGGTGTGAAGTTTGTTAACAAAGTATTTGTTTGTATATGGAACTTGGAAGTTCTGTATTGTTTGTGGTTATTGTACATGATTGTCTTTCATATGAGATTTTATAGTCTTTTCCCAATATATTTCACACTGGAATACACATTTTAACTGCCTGTCTTCTTTTAGAGTACTTCCTTCAATAATAAACAGAACCATGTGTTTGAGCCCTTTAAAAACTACTTGATTTTTAATGTGGTCATTACATTTCAAAGACTGCACTCTTCTAAGACTAACACAGTAAATGGCAACTCCACTGAGCATTTTTAGTATGCAGAATAATCTGTGTATCAAACCAATAGAGAGACTTTTTGTGCACTCATTAGTCACACAACTTTCATAATTTAAAGCATTCTGCATTTTTGCTAAAAAAATGTGCACATATTGTTGACAACTTGAAAGAAAATCACCTTCAGATGAAATGAAACACCCTAAAAAGAGTATTTCTGGAGGAGCTATAAACAAATGGAAAGATTTTCTTTTTTTCTTATCCAATGTAAATGCTTTCTGTTCTTTTCATGACACCTCAAATGACTACTGCTGTCAGACTCCTAATACACAGGTCTTCTTTGAAGGCTGCAGTATAAAAATTGCAATTTTAGAAAATGGCATTAACTGGGTTTCAAAGATTTGGAGTAAATAAACACTTTTTAGAAAAATTAACCAGAAAGGGAGCTGCTAAGATTTGTTTCTGGTTTTAACTTTATACACTGGCAACAAACATCATAATTTAGCAGCACTGACCCCATATTGCCAGGCATGGTGGGGATGCAGAATCCCTTGGCAGGACGAGGGATGTGAGAGCTTGTGTCAAGCAGTTATATTTGTTAATGCTTTTCTAGCCATAGGATGTCATGACATGCAGTACTGACATTGCTTAATATGACTAAACTCCTGAAAAGTATTTGGATTGGCTTCTATCATCCCCTCATTCTAGAGAACGACTAAAGTCAGCTTGCATTCCTCTAAAAGGAGCTTAACTTTTGGCTTTTGTGGCAGAGGCACTTAGTCTTCAAGTTGCTTCTATCTAGTCATCTGTAAAAGTGCTGAACCTGTAAAAACATGTTGAGGTGAGTTTAAATATGATTAGGACTGTCAAGAAAGAGCTGCATTACCTCAGTAAAGGACTAATGACTGCAGAGACCCTGACACAAATACTCTGAGAAATGTTTGCATAGATTTGGAAACAAAAATAGGTCTCCCTAACTAGTTATAGTGAGACAGGCAAAGCTTTCAACAGAGCAAAACACCCAACAGCTGATTTATTTTACAGGCATTAAACTCTGGCTGGCTTGGACTGATGGCAAGAGTATACAGGTGTAAGGTTAACTAGTTGGGAATGAAGGGCATGAGCTGTGGCTTACCCACTTCTGTCTCTAATCAGTAGGGCTTTGTCCAAAAGGCTTCTTACTTAGAAAACTGTATCAAGTGAAGGCTTGTTTGAGACACTTGTAACTTCCTGCAAAGGCAGAACAGATTAGATCTCAAACTTCGGTTCTCTCACATTATTCTGAGAAAAAAAGAATAAGGAAATTTCATACCACAAAGCAAAAAATATGTTTCCTACAAGAAGCATACACAACTTGCTTTCGTCTCTCAGTGATCTCGTTAATCACACTGATCATGGATTAATGTCTTTGTAATAGCACAAACGTTTCTCCAACTGGCTTTAGTGCTTTGTAATCTGAATAAAAGATAAATCTAAGGACTGTTGGGAAAAGTCTGATGGAGATCTGAGCTACTTTTGAGTAATCTTTAAAATGCCCTGGACACATAGAAGAAAAGAAAGCTGTAGAGGTTTAGTTCTTCTCTGTCACTTGCTCAGTAGTGTCATGTCCCTCTTCATTTTTACTAACCTTCCTCAATGATGAAGGACCACTAAACATTTGTAAGTCTCTTATGTGGAGGTAACCAAGAGTCCACCACTCCCTGCAGTTCCAAATAGACGCAGAAGCAGTCAGAGACAGCAGATGCAAAGCTAACACGGGTAGCCCTTCCTGCCTTCAGCCAGTGGGGATTTCCCCAGCCACACAGACTGGTGCAGGTGCAGCAGACTTCCCCCAGGGCTGGGGTGCTGGGCTGGCTGCTGGCACGTGTGCTGCTGCCTTTCCACAACAGAAAGCAGCTAACTCAGGAAGACTTTGGTGACCCATAGAAAGAATCAGGTGGCTGTGGGCCCCCTCCTCCACGAAGGAGAACCACCTCTGGTCAAAGTTAACGCCACGTTTAGCAGCACTGCCTCATGCTCAGCACCACTTGACTGCTGTTCACAGCTGGCACCACGTTAAAGGAGGGCTGCTCTCAGTGGGTAGCTGAGTGCCAGACCACAGCCCTGCAATCCATGTGAACTAGCCTGCAAACCCCAGGAGTCAGCATTCTGCTCTCCAGGCTTTGTAAGAAAACTGCTGGAAGTCAGAGTGCATAAATGCCCCAGCGTAGAGGCTAGAAGCAAGGAGGGTTTTGCTTTCACTTTGCTGAGGTGGGAATGAGCAGAGGAAGCACAAGACAGAACGTGGGCAGACCTGTGGAAATTCTGAAGGAGACTCATCTCTGAGGGACTCAACTAACTACTGGCTGCCAGCTGGATTTTGCAGCACCCACACAACTCTCTGAGCCCAGCAGTCCAGCCAATTTTCCACCCACCTTACTGCCCAGTTTTCCATCTCACACTTCACCAACCCTGCCTCTGAGTGGTCAGTCTCTCCTGTGATGTGAGGAAACCCACATCTTGTCAGCTGTGATATAAAAAGTGCTTTCTCCCAGGTAGTGGCAATTAAAATAACTTCTCACAGAGAATTGTCACAGAGCTGCATCACACTGGTAGAATCTTTAGAAGGCTGGTGCAGAGATAACAACCCAATCTTGAAAGAAGAAAAAGATATCTTGGGTGCTGTGAAACGGACAGGTCAGTTTCTAGATGTCACTGTGTTCCCAGGATGAGTGCAACCTGCCCTTTCTCTGGAAATTAGCTGTTCCATCAAGTCAAGATCAGTATAGTGCTTTCTGCCCACAGATAAACACACACATACACACAAAAATCTGTGGTCAACAGTTAAAAGAAGACACGCCATAGGCTCACTCAATGCCTTGGGTCACACTGTCCTAAGACAGACTCGATGGTAGTCGTGCAACTGAGTCACTGTCGTCACAGATGCCTGGGTCTTCTGTCATGTCAGAGGGAAGTAGTTTCAACATGTCTAGTAACAGCTTGGCAAATCCCCTGCCTCTTTCTCACAGCTCAAAGATGAGGTTTTGGGCTATGTTAACCACTGAAGATATTATTTGCGTCATGCGTAGAAGTCTGCTGGCTGTGTATGTTGTACTACTGCTTTGTGCAATTACGCTCTTCGGTCAATTCCAGGAATACGTGACATAGGATGGCATAAACATATTCTTCTGTCTAAGAGCTCTTGCATGAGATGTTCAGTTGCATCCCTGATTCTTGACAGTCAATAAACAAATTTTTGCCTACAACTCAGGAGAATGTGGAAGAGGCTATACTACATCTGTGCAGAGCATTCAGTTTGTATGTCCTGGGTGCTTGTCTTACCTGATGAACCCATCAGCCTGTAGCTCCTTATCTTCCTCTGAAGTCCCAGGGGCTGGCCAGAGGCCTGGCGCTGGCTGGAATCCTTGCATCAGGCTGATAATCAGCCAGTGACTTTGTCAAGCCTTATACTGAGTCAAACTCTGGGGTTCCCAGCCTGTTGGAGCGAGTCCAGAGGCGGTCACCGTGTTGACTGGAGGGATGAGGCACCTCTGCTGTGAGGAAAGAGAATTGGGATTGTTCAGTCTGGAGAAGACAAGGCCTTGGGGTGACCTAATTGTAGCCTTCCAGTACCTGAAGGGAGGCAGCAGGAAAGATGGAGAGAGACTATTTACAAGGGCCTGGAGTGACAGAAAAAGGGGTAATGGCTTCAAACTAAGAGTATGTTTAGATTAGATATTAGGAAGAAATTATTTACCATTAGGGTGGTGAGGTACTGGAATAGGTTGCTCTGAGAAGTTGTTTAAGTGTTTAAGGCCAGGCTACATGGAGCTCTGAGCAACCTGGTCCATTGAAAGCTATCCTTGCCCTCAGCAGAGGGGGTGGAACAGATTTCCAATGTAAATGATTCTATAATTCTATGATTCTACTATTACCTGAACCTAGAAGAAGGGCTGCTCTGTTCCCTGCAAGACCAATAGAAGTGGTGTCAAACCTTCTATTTTCTCTTGTCTAGGAAAGGCTAACTACAAGCACATGGCAAAAGGGACTAGGAAATAGTAATAAATTCAGGCAAACACACCTGGTAAATCTACAGTTGCATCATGTATGCATAATTAACAGCAGTAATTGCAATGAACCCAAATTTCTTGAGAAATACATATTCTCTAGAAGGGGGAAACAGGTGGGAAGAGGTCCATGATAGGTTTGGAGGGTTTGAGAAGGTCATTTCATGTCCTGTGTCTTGGCAGAATTTGTTCTGACATGCCTAGAAAACTCTGCTAGGCATGAGAACTGTCTGTTGACAACAAGAACACAGAGAATCTGCCTGTGCCAAGAAGTCATACACAAATGAGGGACAAGAGGGCTGGAGGGCAAGTGGTGCTCCTTAACGGTTCACATACCTTGGCTGCCTCATTTAAACCTGGCCAGTGTCCCACAATGTCCATGTTCCCTGGGCAGAGCCCACATGTCCTCAACTCCTAACGCCCGTTCCTCATGCCAATCAAATACATGAATGCCCCCCTACTCACTGATGCTCTGACAGGGGGCTGTGGCAAAGCCTGGACTTTCTCAAATGGTCCAGGTTGAGGGATCTCAGGTTTCAAAGTTTGTTTCTTCATGGCTCCTCTGCGCAAACAGTGAGTGAGGATTAGATAAACCCTTACTACTGTCCCATTACTTTCTCATTATGGAAGCTGTGCAACCCAGGTTTTCCAGAATATCTGTCTCCCTTCTTCGTTTATGGTTTCTGGAGGAGCTGTCCACATATGGAAAGGCTCTCTTTTGTGTGCTATACAAGGGTTTTTAGGGTAGAACATCAAAGCTTTAGACACACAATTCAGCATTAGGACGTAGAGACAGCTCAGGAGTCTGCAGGGCCATAGGGTGGTTTTAACAGGCTGTAGACAAGCTGTTTGACACTGCTTGGCTACCAGTCAAGTCCATATGGTTGACAGACAGAGGACATGGAAGGATTTCAACCTTCATCATTCCCAAGCCTTAACTTTCCTGCAGAAGGAATCAAACTGTGTGAATCTTAGCTCCCCTGAATGCAAACAAACATACCAGCATTAAGAGTTACTTGGTGACTTGGAATTGAGTCTGAATGCAGCAGTGGGTACTCTGCCATCAGGGCAGACAGCTTGTGCTGCCTCTATTCTCAGTTTCTGAAGCACCCTCATCTGGATTCTACTGACCTGCTCTGCTCAGATGCCAGGTCTCAGTGACTGCCACTGCTACAGCTGGTTAGCTCAAACAGAGCTGAAAATTAGGCCCCAGCCTTTTGTTACTTTTTTGTGAAAAGAAAGCAGGTCCTCCTGCCCGTGATGCACATTATATCACAAACCTTTCTAAAATGTTCACTATCATATTTGAGAGCAGTCTCTTGCTGGCTATCAAAAAAACATCCTCCAGGGAAAGCACTTCCTAAAATACTATTTGCAATAACCTTAGACTTTAGAGAGTGTAAATGAAAAAGAAATGTAAAGAGAAAGCCACTCATGTGGGGAAAAAACACTTTAGAGAAAAATGAATACAGCAAAAACTAGGAACTTGCATGGTTTTAAAGAAATCTTTCTGTATATTACCCAGCTACTTTGCCTCGTAACTTTGCTCTCATCTCTAACATAAGAGGCGAATGACTAGAATAATTTTTTACACCAGCATATTAACATAAAATGTAACTTAGTCAAGAGCAGTTATTTCTCTTTAAACCTCCATGTGGTAAAAAAATACAGCAAATACTTATTGTACTTCCTTGTCAATGTTTTGAGCCACATGGCTAATTAAAGACAGTGATGAAGTATCAGAAGGAGCTAAAAGACTATAATACCTAATAGCTCTGCACCACTCAATTAACGCTATGTACATGCCTACAGGACATGTACCTGTCTTAGTTCTGCTTTGTTTTTTAATTTTTTTTTAGACAAAATGAATTAGCAATCTGCTGATTTAAAAATTGTTAAGCAAAACATGCTTTGTAACCTAGAAAGGGCTTCCATCTGGGGTTTTGAAGGGGTTGCTTTTTGATTTGGCTTTCAGAGTGGAGGGGAAGTCATCATCAGTGGAAATAGTTGTATCACAAGAGTGACTTTGTCAACTACACCTTCATTTCATTAGAGAAAAAAATGGGAAAATCAACTGACTTCAATTCTGTTTGCGGACATATGGAAAACTTAGTTAAGGGATTAAAAGTGTTGTATGTTGTGAAAACTATGAAGACTGTGGCTGAATGGGACAGGTCCTACAGGTGTTTACTGAGGTCTGTGGAAGGGAAGATGACAGCTGAATGTCCAGCAGAACAGGATCTGTGCATGAGAGAAGCTGTATATACTCTGACCTATAGTTTTAACATAGCAGTGAATGTGTGTTTACTATAATGCTGATTTGTCCTGTGAGGCAGACCAAACACCTATAATTCTTGCATAAACTTAGTCTCTGCAATTGCTGTAATTGCTTGTTTTACTCTGGCAAAAGACCTAAATCTTTCCCAAATGGCAGAGAAATTAGACATTATTTGACAAAAATAAACAAATTTATGTGAGACACGATTCAACAATATAGGATCCTAGAAAACAGGTTTAGGAACACACTGTACAGTACTGCATAATTTCAAAATTGAGTACTGGGGATCATTTAATTAAAACCTATTCAACTGAAAATCCTATTTATCTGAAACAAATGTTTGCCCTATCTGTAATATCAACAAAGTATTCACATGAGCAACTAGCAATAAACAACAGAAAGATGCACAATGAATGTCAATTAACACAATTTGCTATCAAATAAACTTGCAGTTTATGTATACAGCTTTAGTACTGTCCTGTGTATCCATTATAAAGGTCAATTAACCTCAATTGCAGCTAGTCAGCTTGTTCTAAAATGAAATCAGTCTAAGATACCTTTTTTTTTTTTTTTTTTAAGTCAGCATCTCAGCAACTCAGTTCCCTGGCACTGAAGAACTTCTAAATTGCTAAATGTCTTTGCTAAAAGTTTTATGTTAGGAAATGTCAAAAAAAAAAAAAGGGGAGATTGGCTGAAATTGTCAAGGTGTCACAGTGTGGCTGCATAAGGCTTTTAAAAATATTCATTATTCAGCACATAATCATGGATTCAGAACAACAAAGAGCTCTGGTATGTGTGTGCCTCAAAGGATGAAAATCTTCCTAAGCAAAGCTTTCGATGCATACACTAATCCAAGACTACACTAACAAATCTCTCGAAATGGAAATCCTTGCTGAAAATGGCCTGTGTGCTTTAAACACTATCAAAGGGGTTTTTTCCCCTCTCCCCTTTGGCTGCAGAATGTCAGCATTTATGGTAAAAGTCAATCAAGTGCTCACTTGTTCTGCTTAATCAGGAAGAAGTGATACCACGTGAGCACTGGGAGCTCTCATCTGGAATTGCACAAGCATCACTAACTCAAAGGATCATCAATGTCATAGAAAGCAAAGGCAAGTGGTTAGAAGTCTGACATATTGGTCTGTGAGAAAAAGGTATATGAATAACACTTTAAATGACAATATTTGCAATGACACAAATAAATGTAAATTGATGGACTTAGAGAAACACTAGTTTTCTAACATGCTTATCATTACATTGCTAATAAAAACCCACACAGACACAAAAAATCCCCAAACCAAACCAAAATCTAAACCATTCAAAAACCCAAAGAACCAATATGGACTATTGATCACTTTGCAGGGCATCCTTCAGTGGTCATTTCAGCCACTGACCACACCGATCATTGATTCAGGTTTATATCCAACCTGCCAGTGTTTAAGAGGATGTTTAAGTGAATTTTTAAAAAAATAATGGGAAAAGGGGTGGTTGACATTGTGAATCATGATTCTGGCCCTGCCAGATGCTTCTGCAGTCCTTTTGAAGCCGATGATAGCTACAAAATGACTACAGTGGTGTATTGTCTCTTTAGAAAAGAAAACATATGAGACTGTACAAAGACCTAGGGGGAAAAAAGATTGCTTTCTCGGCATGTGTTAACGCACCTTCCTTCTCAGAAGGTTAAGTGGGGCTCTGTGCTTTCTATGTCCTTTATGAACTTTGTCTTTGCTGTAGGCAGACAGTGTTCAGTGCTACAGTGCAATTTTTTCTGATATTACTACTACCGAGGCTCATGGAAAATATATATATATATATAAAAAAAATAAAGGCAGCTAAAACTTGAGAACCTAATTATACCAGACATAAACCTGCAGGAAAATGCTTTCTTTTCTTGGTAAAATTCACCTGTGTCCCTAAGGCCTACGAAACATTTGCTTACGATTGTAGTCTGAAAACTACAGAGTCTCTTTACTACATTAGACTGTCCTGACTCAGTGCTTTATCCTACTTCAGTGCTTAATTCTTCCTAACGGTGATCTTTACTTACCACTTCATTGCTCTAGCAAACATCAAACTGCATTATGCTGTTTAACTTACCAGGATTGCAGCACTAAAAAGAACAACCAGCATTCACTAAAAGGTAAGAGTCACATCCCTGGCTGATGTGCTTTCAAAGTTCACCTACAAACACGAGCACAGTTCATGACTACAGAAGCAGAAATTTTTCTTTTTATTATTTATTCTTTCATACTGCTAAAAGAAGCCCTCCTAAAAAAGTCAGTGTCTCAATCTTAGTGCTATGGTTGCAGCATGAGATAGACTGAAAATAATGTGCTTGGCTTGTATAGCTAATGATGAGTGGCTGATCTGTATAGACCAGGCTAGAATCTTCTACTAACCCTTAAGTTCCATGTAAAAAGAAAAAAATGTGCAGAATATTGATCCAGGGTATGCAGAAATGTTGCAGTTCCTTCAACTGAAAAAAAAAATATTTACTATGATTTCTCACTGGTTGAAAAGCTTTTCGATCAAACAGATCTGTACCCCTGTAAGAACTACTTGCACCTCATAAATCATGGTTTGATCTGGTAACAGTATAAGAAATAGACCATCTGAGTCAGCCAGCTTGGTGTAAGGTAATACCTCCCAAAAAGCATCCTGAACATCATCAGGGTCTTGTGAAACAACATTTTGATTAGCTAAGTGAAAATGAATCACAAGTGTTGGCATACAGCTATACTATTATTTTATTCAAAGAATGATCAATCAGTAGTAGAGTGGTGAAACATTAAACAGAAAGATCAATTCAAGACATTATATTCTTACAAGTCTCCTAGATCCTCTACTCAAGATCTGATAGTTTCCACAAGACTTCCCAGACACGGATGATAATTACAAAGATATGGTAATTGAGGGCATTAAATCAAGCACGTGAGTTAGATCTGCTGTCACAGCAAGAACTTCTTCATGGAGAACAGGCAGAGAAGGATTTCCTTCCTCCTCGACTGGCACAAAAGGATCCTCATCCAGCCACTGGCACAGTAACAGGTTCCACTTTAAATCTATCCTATCTACACCCTGTTGAAGTAATTCAGTTAATTGCATGCATCAGTCTTTGGAGAAATCTTTCATACTGCTAGTTATGTCCTTGGATGAGTAGGGTAGCAATCAAACACTGAGGGGGCACACTGCTGCCTGCTAGACCTGGAATCACGGCTACAGAGCCAAGAGTCCACTTAAGCACCACGGAACCAAGCAGCCCATGAGATCAACTAAGCTTTTAAATGCTATAAATTAGTCAAGGAATGTGCTGTAAGCATAAATGTGTGAACCAAGCACTATACAGGGGGAAAAGCCAGCCAGAGCATGACTTGACAATTTAAAGAATTTGATACTAATGTAAGCTTATTAAATTACTTTTTTTAGATTTAGGGGGGAAAAAAAAAAAAAAAGAAGACAAAAGAAAGACTGAGTAAACCCAAAAGAATTGCAATGAAGGCCAGACAAAAGATTCACTCAGACAGATGAGACACAGTTCTTCTACAGACTGTGCCAATATTGACTTCCACATAAAGTCCTATTTTTTTATAGAAAAGGTTAACCTTCCACAATTTACTTACTCATGAAATATAAGGTGAATGGAGACACTAATGCAAATGATCCAGTATATTAAAAAATGCATTGAGCCAGGAAACATTCAAAGTTCTGTTATAAATTATCTTTTAAGGTCTGGAATAGTAGACATAGTGGCTGTGCCAAGCCCTATTAACTGGAATAGATGGATTTAGAAGGAATCTTCTTCTAGGGTTGGTCTCTAAAAGAGATAGGGGTTTTCTGTCCCACTCATCCTTTAAAGATTATTTTTTAAAAAGGTTACGGATAACCAATCATGCTGTTAGGAGCTGAGTAGCAAAGTAGATATGGGCAACTGGAAGTATATATTTCAAAGGAGCAAGGTATAATAACACTTGTTTGATCCCTTCCTATCCTATCCCATAAAAGTTATCACTATCATTTATAAGAGTTGGGGAGAGAGAGGATAAGTTGGCTTGGTCAGCTTTTGATATGAACTGAGAATGTTAGGCTGTGGTGTTCTCCTTCCCCTCCTGCCCTCAGACAGCAGCCAGAGCAGTAACTAAAGACAAGCAGTTGATCTGAATAATAAAGTTTTTCTTCTCTCTCCAGCCTGGGACACCAAAGAGACAAGTTGACGTCTCCGCTCCTTTATTTTTACAACTATTCTACTGAGTCAGAGAATTTGTGGCAATGCTGGGAGTTTGAAAAAGCAGAAGCCTATGAAGAAATTCCCCCAAACCTCCCACTGACAGGGGAGCTGAAAGGCACATAGGTGTTAGGTCCTAACTTAAGGTTTGATTGCATGAAATAGCCCACTTAGGGTAGTAATACTGTGCCATGTCTCTGTGCAGACAATTTTATTCTGCAGTAATGTAGAAATGCTTTCCTTTTTATGAAGAATCTAGGGTTGTGGGGGAATTTTTTGTACAGATCACTTCCAATTAAATCCCAATTACAAAACCCTTGCACATATTTCTTGGCAGAGGCAAATTTTCACTAGGACAAAATTGCTAAACTCCAGAATCAGAGAGCTTAAGAGATGGCATGAATCCCTTTCCCTGTGGGGCTGTCCCTTAGTAAATTAGGTTTACAACTTGACAACATTTGCTGCAATGAATGGAAAGGTTTTCATACAGTGTGGGACAGTCTTTAAAGTGAATTGTACTTTAAATATGAGTGATGCACTAGCTGGTGAGAAGTAAAATGGACTCAAATATAAAGATGGGAAAAAAAATCTTTCCATGGGTACAAGATCAGATACAGAGGTATTTGCTATGCAGGTTGTGCTGAAAACCCTCTAGTGCTTTGGAGGAAGCATTGGTCTACCTTACTTGCTGTGATTAAGGCAGAACACAGTTGGTGTTGAGATAGCAAGAGAAATTTCCTAGGAAAAGGATTTCCTCTGGCAGGTGTACTGCCCTGGCTAACAAGAAATGTCAAAGAGATGCCGGATTTGAAAAGAGGTTTGAGGAGACCTTGCTCCAGTGTACAGTCCTTCAGTCAGTTTATGTGAATCCGGTGTTGCATACCTTTGCAAGGCCAGAAGAGACAGCAGACTGTGCTGTCTGCTGGGTTTGGGTTTCACAGTTCTTTGCTCAATATGTGAAGCTTTTGTGAGGGGCCTTCAAGTTCAGCAGCCAAGCATGGAGCAACCCAGAGACCATGTCCTCATGTATTCGGGCACTCTTTACAAGCTGCAGTATTGTAATACCACATGAAGTACTGCTCCGATCCAAAGCTGGCTTCCCCTACACCTTCCAGAAGGAAAATTAGCAGTAGTGATTTTTACACCTACACTTCCTCAGTCATTTTAAAGTCAGTTGGTAACTTACATGGCTATTTTCTTAGCAAGAAAAGTGCTTGTGAGGTATCTGCCTGACGTGCTTTAGCTATCTGGCATTTAATCATCCTTTTTAATTTAACCAAGAAAGATAACTCCTCTTGCGTCTAGTGTCTTCAGGAGATGACTTACTTCCTGTGTAATTTCACTCTGTGTGGCATGAAAAACAACTATGCTGTTCATCTCCTCCTGCCTCCTCATTTTTAGCTTTAAGGTATAGAGCTTGGTAGTGTTGCACATTATGCCAGAGGTCTATTAAGCAGCATACTGGTGCACCGATCTGGAAAAATGTAGCAGGCAATGATGCTGGCAGCATTCAGCACGAGCCTCGTAAATTCTGGGCACATTCCCTGCATTGCTTCAGAGGTGCCGAGACAAAAGAGAGAAGCTGTGCTACACCTGCATGCATGACTGACTGCCAGCACCAAAATGTTCCCTCGGAGTGTGCTGCTGCTCCTTCGCCACCTGTGCTCCAAGGGGCACATCAGCAGGAGAGGCAGAGACAAGGAAGGCAAAGAGGAGCCCAGGGGATGAGCCCAGCTTTTACCATCTGTATTCATCGGGATACACTGTTAGGTGCTGCATGTCAGGGCTGCTCCCAGGCTTCCCCAGCCTGGCTGTGGGCTGGCGGCCAGACACAGAGTTAGGAAGTCATAGCCAGTTCCTCACTCTGCTTCAACAAACGTGGACTCAGCAAAGCTGAAGCTCTGGCCCAGTGCCTTTGCTGAACACAGAGCCTGAGATGCTGGTGTATTTTTACTACTCCTATTTCTCTCTCGAAGTCTGAGACTGGAACTTTTATGCAGAATTCATTCACTGAGTTTTTAATTCTTTGCAGGCAAAACAGTGTGTCAGCAGGTATTGTCTTGCTCTCTGAAAAAAGTAATCATCTTCAGCAGTTCTTACAGTCAGAGGGTCTCCAGGGCCGACACCAAGCTCTGCAAAGTCAAAGGGGATGTTTGAAAAAAATGGCTCTGGATTCAGCTCCAAAGCCTGTCAAACATTTCAAGCATGTCACATGGCACTCCTCAGAAAGTATCACTGTCCCTGTATTATGGGCATAAATTTTAATGTAAAGAGACAGAAGTTTTGCTAAAGGCTCCTACACAAAATGGTGGTGGTCGATGTCATGAGTGATATCCTGTGTTTGCCTGTGTTCTCCTTGGATCATGCACCTCACTGGTGTGAGCTGGCACGGTGTTTGGAAATAACCTCTCAGCTTCCATCTGCCAGGGAGCTTTGAAACACTGGCAGTGAGCCCCCAGCTGTGAAGCCGTGCTGCCCGTGATGTGGGTTGCAGGAGCTTGGCGCTTGGTTTTTACCTGAGAGCAGCACTGAACTTCATGGCCACGTGGGGAGATAGTGGTGGCACTTCCAGACTCACCCCTGCCTGAGAGGAACAGTCAGGCTGGGACCACCTCACCAAGGAAAGCCTCCTGGGAGCTGGGGGCTCCAGCAGCCCTGGGTCATGGCCATGCTGGTCTCCCTTCATTACCAGCACATGGGGAAGGAACCCCAGCTGTGGGGGACACCGTGAGAGGCAGGCGGGACACGTGTAAGGGGAAGGCGTGGGAGGTCACAGCCCCTGGGCAGGCGTGGGGAAGGGGAGGGCAAGGCTGGAGAGCAATGGCTTGTGTCAAGGAGCACCTGTGGGTGGGTTAAGGGACCTCAAAGCCTCTTGGAGTCCCACCCAGACCTCACAGCTCAGCTGCTGGATGCTCCTCCACGCTGTAAGTAGATGGAGAGGGGAGCTCCTCCCCTTTGGAAAGGAGAGTAATTAAGACATCAGGAGTTAATTTATTTGCTTTTGCCCTAAAAATGTTGCATTTAGAAAGCTCCTGTTTTCTGCGGGGTTACAAAGGATAACAAATGGACGAAGAGGCCAGGGGACCAAGCTCTGGCAGATGAGGCGAGAGCCGTGCTGAGGAATACCTCATGTTAAACAAGCAGGATAATTATTCTGCTCTACTTAGCACTGGCTAGGCCTCATTCAGAGAATGGCATTCATTTTGTGGCACTGCATTTTATAACAGACAGAGAAATTGGAGAGAGTTCAGAGGAGAGCAACAAAAATGATTTAAGAGTTAGTAAATAAGACCTCTGAGAAAAGGTTACGAGAGCAGGGGCTGCTCAGTCTGGAGGAAAGAGGACTGAGGGGAAGCATTACTGTCTCCAAATATGCAAAGGACTGTTATGGAGAGGACATAGACCAATTATTTTCATTAGAGAACAAGGACAGAAAAAGAAGTAATGGGTTTAAGATGCAGCAAGGGGGAATTTAGATTAAATATTAGGTAAATGTTATAACTATTGGAAAACTTAGGCAAAGCAACCAGTTTACAGTAAAGTTTGCAGAATCACCTTTACCAGAGAAATATGTGGCTGAATGAAAGACTTGTCTATCAGGGCTAAGCTAAGACTAAGGAAATACAGAACCCTTCTTCATTGCACAGAAGTGTTCCTGAGCCCCTCACAGGCAGACAAGGAGGGTTCCTAATAAACAGAAAGTCTGTGGAAAATGAGGAGTTTGTGTATACATACATGAATGTGCCTGTATATGAATACTGCTGAAATTAACACTATACAACAAAAGAAATGCTATCAGTAGTCACTGGTAAGTAGCCCTTACTTTTATCCCATGTTATATCCCATAACACTCTGCCTCCACAACGGTGTTTCTCCAGCACTAAGGAAGTCATGACTGGCACATCAGTAAAACTGTACATTCATTTTTGGGTCCTGGTTCTCCATTATTTTTCACACAGGATGGTGAGCTTGGCAGGAAGCTCCAAGAGCTTGACTGATAACTGAAATAATAATGTGGAAGTGCCATGGATGGCCAACCATGCTGCTGCCATGGATGCTACTTTGACAGCTCCATCATCTCACCCCTCTGCCTAGTTCAGATAAAACTGCACAACTAAAACTACATCTTTCCTACTCGATGGTTACCCTAACTGCAAGGCAAATATCAACAAAAGCACAAGTGGGCATCACCTCCCTGCTGGCCCTGTGGCACACACACCGGTAATGGAGACACTGAGTCACTCCTACTACTACCCGCAGTGTTAGAACACTGCAGAGCCTGAGAAATACCACTTTCTTGCCATGGAAATAGAGTACAAACATAAATACCTATATCTGAAACTCAAATATTACCCTAAATTTAGATTATCCTTATGAGTTCTGTGAAATCCTAAATGCTTTGAAAATCAGCACAAGCAACCACTGCCCTTTAGAAGTTTAATAGCTATAAATACATTTGGTGAAATTTTTCTAAAACATAATTTTCACCTTTTTTATTAAAAGAATATCCAATCCAAACCAAAAAGACTCCCATACTAGCTCTACTCTGAATTTTCAAAAGCTATTCTGATAATTTTGAAAATCCTGGACTAAATAATACAATTAATGTTGATGCACCATTTAGCCTAGAGCAAGGGTTTATGCTGAAGTTATAAATCTATTTGAAACAGAAAAAAAAATGAGGCAGAGCTATCATGAGCAAAGTGTTAGTCCAACTGTGAAACACTGAAAAGGGTGACAGAGTAGTCAAGTGCAAGCACAAACTACTTATTTGCTACTATACTGTAGTCATTGGGAAACACTCCTCTCCTTGCTGTAGGTCAGTGCTCTGGAGAGGTTATCATCACTGACCGAGCTCTTTGTAACATTTTTTGAGGCTATCGTAAAGGCAAGTAAGAAGCATGTGCTGATAAAGAACTGATTTGAAATGCCAGCCTTATGGAAGAAGGTGCCAGCACAGCTAGCTGGAATTTTTTTTTTCCTCCAAGTATAAGAGGATAAAAACATTCCTGGTCAGGAAGAAAACCCTGAGGAAAAGAAGCCAGAAGTCTGCCAGAGCTATGAACCTCATAGCCATAGCAATAATTTTGCAAATGACTAATAATAAGGAGTCGATAATCCAAAGGATGATCTCTGAAGTGAAGAGCACCAAATTACTTTGGGGAGAAAATCAATTATCTCCATTTGTGACTGCACAGCCTGCAATATGCAAATACACGGAAGGTACCATAGTCTGAGAAACCAGAATATCAACTTAAAAGAGAAAAATCCAGGGAATTTTACAAGAATCACTAAAAAAATACAATCCCCATCAATGGATGCATATCTGCTTTACTGACACAGCTGCAATTTTATTCTAATATTCCTCATTGCAAAGGCTGACAGCCGTCTAGAGATGTCAGTATCCATGAAAGAGATGCTGCACTGTGGTGAAAGCAGAATGGGGTGACTGGGTCTGGAAGGCAGTACAGAAATCAAATTATCATCAAATACTGTGGGTGGATTTTTAACATCTTTTCTCTAGCTGAGTGGTGTCTTATTCCATAACTGGGTCACTGAAATTAATGGAACTACTTGCAAGTAAAACAGTACTCAATGTGCCCTAGAGCATCAGAAGCTGACCCACAGTACATATTCAAATGTCACCTTGTATTTTAATGCATCTCAGACTTGAGGGGTTTTAAAAATTATTATTAATTTAGAAATAGATTCCTTATTGGGATCAGACTTTTTTTTTTTTTTCACCAGAAGCACAAATGTCTTTAGAGATGTCTGAACATTTGGCCACTTGTTACTAAAAATCCCATTTCCATGCCTGTGTAATCCACATTCCCTGAAGGTTTTGAGAGCGAGGAGCTTATTGTTGATGAAAAGGGAGAAGTAAAGCCTAAGGGCTGCTTGGGAACTCCAGATGGATGGAGGCCTCCAAGGGGAGGGTGCATTCCTCGAGCATCTGCTGGTGAGCCAGGAAGAAGACTGCATGGGACAGACCTCATTTACAGTGCAGTTAAGCATCGGCTTTAGGCATGTCGGTTAAAACGCATTTAACCTTTGGATTTAGGGATAAAATACTATTATCCCTATTGGGGGATAACTGACAAAAGGACTGTGTCAATTGTGCTGGGAATGATGAGGTTCCCTAATTACAAGCACCGCCTTTATGACCACACTAGGGAAACCTCTGAAAAGACTCAGAAAGAAATGAGACAAGAAAAGTTTCACCCAGAACAGTTTATTTAGGAGCAAGGATTCTTTTCAGCTTCCCCATATCCCTGATATTTTCTAAAAAAATACCAGAATGGTGTTGCTTCTGAGATGCTGAAATGGGCTGAAAGTACTTGGACTTAAGACATGTCGAGAGAGCAACCCAACTGAGGTGCATGAATAAGAACTTCCTAAACTTATCACATGATATGAGAGAAGGGACAGATGTTTCTCCCTGTGTCAAAAAAAAAAAGGAAAACAAAGCAGTGGGACATCTTTGTGCCACACAGATGAATTTCTGACCAAAAATTCCTAAACTTAATAGAGAAGATGGGAAAAACATTTCTTAATTGCCTCACAACTTATATCAGTAAGACATAGACTGGAATTAAGACTTCACTTGGAGGACAAAGTTTTACCTAATACCATTTCACTCTTCCTCAAGCTTATTCTGTGACCCCTTTTATACCTGCTTTCATACCTGCTGTTCAGAAACATGTGGGGCTGATTAACACCATCACAGAAAACTTTGTTTAGTGTCCCAAGCTGCTGGCACTAACCTGGAGTTATTTAGATGTTCTTCATTTTAAAAGGTAGCTCCTAAACCCTGTATACAGACTTTGTTAATACCTACAGCACTTTGCTGAAAGCATGGTGAGGTGTAAGAAGCTGCAAACTTGTCCAGTCCAAGGTCCATTGATATATATATATATATATACTATGCAGGCCACATGCCCCAAGTCCAGTTTGCCTCCAAGGATGGTTTAGGTCAGCCATGAAGTTCTGGGCATTCAGGCAGCCTCTCTGCAGGGGTGTTGCTGCTGAGTTAATTTTCAATCCTGAATTAAACTGACACTGCACCAGCATAAGCATGAGAACTAAACCTTTCCTGAGGGGATTCTTTATACTGGATAAAGAGTACAGCTGAGTGGTCTCAAAACAAACATTTTGGCAAAACTCAATCAGTCATGACTGAGAAAGAGAGGAAGAGATCTACTGTACAGGTAGTGCCTCCAGAACACTCTTCACTCTTTCTCCTTTGGAGTGGCACTAAGTTATGAACACTGACTAGCTATAGTATATGATGTGCATGTTGAAAATACGTGTATGGAAATAAATGCTAACAGAAAGATGTACAGACTACACATCACACTCCACTGGGTATTCCTTTGCTTAGGCTCATTAATTACAAGAATTACCACAGAAATACATTGGTCCATCTAACACAGCAAGCTAAAAGAGCTGTCTCAGAAGGAGGTGCTATGAAATATTTACATGTATTAATTCTCTGATGGCATACATAGGCCTTAGGAAAGTTTTGTCCTATGACCCATTTTGTACAAGTTGGCCATTACACTGCAACTTGAAAATCATTATCATTTCGGTCAGCTTCTGCTCTTTCTCTTAGTGTCAACCTGAAAGTCCAGTCTAAGGCACCCACAACATTTAGCCTTTTATAGGACAGATCTCATCAAGAATTCAGTTCACCAAATCTTGTCAAGAATTTTTCTTTTCAAGTAGCAGAGGGACGATGTATATATATTTAAAGATAACATGGGAGTCCGTTGCCTTAGTAACAAGATCTTTCAGGCATTGTATTTAGTATTTACTCAGCACTGGAAATGTACACTGTATTGAAAAGAAATGCAGTATTTTTATTAGTCTACCCCTGTGTATATGCCCATCAGCAGCAAATTCATGCTGTGTAGTTTGACTTTCCATTTCTGAGTTATGTGAAACCTCTGAGAAGAGAGCATGCAGAAATGAAACCAGGGCACCTGGTGCAATGTATTTTTGTTACAAGTGTTTTGAGAGAAAAAAAACTGTTGTGAGAGTTTAAAGCACTGCACTAAAGATATTCCTTGTCTCTCAATATATCCAGCAGCAGGAGAGTATAAAAGCATTTCTATTCCAAGATTTCATATTCTACTGAAACAAATCTACAGAAAATAGTTATGAGAGAGGATATTTGTACTGTGCCAGTTTCCACAACTGCATTAACATGCAGTACAAATTAACAAGCACTGTTAAATGCTGGTTTGCTTCACATTTGGGGGTGGGGGTGAGGGAAAGTACATTTAAAGTGCTACTTCAAAGCCTGCTTCAGCCTGGGAGAAGCAAGGCACCAGTTACAATTTCATCAATTAAAATGCGGGAGAAATTAAGAGGAATAGATCCATTTAATTTTGGGACGAGCCAGGATGCCAAAAGGTTCATAACTCTTCTTCTGCAAACATGCCATGGGATTTTTCATCCTCCCAGCAAGACACCAGGGCTGCCTTCTGATGCTAAGTACAAACCCACCACCTTCAGCTGCCCAGTGCATCCTGTGGGGGAGCCGGGCTGCCTGGGGGCAGAGTGCCACCTACCGCGGCACCAAGTCCTTCCTCCGGGGCTGTGCAGAGCCTGGCATCACCTTGCTCCAAAATAATAGACCAAAAAACCCACTTGGCTTTAATGGACTTTCTTTTAAGAGCCAAGATCTGAAGCATACCCTTCCACTTATCTGGCCAGAGCCGATGGGGGGACTGCATGCACCAGTGGTGCAAGAACACGTGGCCCAGGACTTTAAAGTTCAAATCTGCAGGGCTGATGCTGGAGAAGGTTTAGCTGCATGAACTAACCCAGAGGATTGTTCCTTAGACTCCGCATTGCCTTCTGCTCTTAGGGTAACCTGGCTACTGCACCAACATGAAATCCACTCCTGGGCTGCTCTCTCTCATTATAATTTAAGACAGTGTAAAACACTTCTGTATTATGGCAGTTTAATATCTGATATTGTCTCTGGCACAGTGTCATATCATACCCTTAGAGGTTGACAGACTCCAGTCTAATATGGCTTTTTCTCCTCTAGCTATTGAGATCCTCTATCCATTTTGCCATTCTGCTCAGAGAGACAAGCAGAATATTATAGTCACATAGAACAACTTAAATGTAGTTGCAGACAGAACATTTATTCTATATTTAAAAACTAAAAGCTGGAAAATAGACATTCAAAATGCACAACAGTGGTAAGAGCAGGTTGAAACAAACAGTTCGGCTGCTTAAAGAACTATCCAACAAGTGCAGCCTTTTTCTTTCATCATGAACAGTTTCCTCCCCAGTCCTGACCTTCTCAGTTTTGTTTAGCACTAAACATTGTTTATAGATGGGTTTGCAGTGGACTTTTTGGTTAACTACTGAAGAGGATCCCCAAAGACTACACTCCCAGACAGCATTACTGGACTGTGTGCTCCCCCCAGGGGGCATGTGATTCACCATGTTCCATGTGCAGGGCTCTGCTGATGCTCCACGAGCTGGAAAAGCCAGTGATGCCCCACAGCATGGGTACAAGGAAGGCTGCAAAGCACCCAGCTGGGTGGAGACCAGCACCAGGAGGAGCAGAGATGTGGATCTGTTTCCCAATAATAATCACTTCCTCCAAGTCAATCAAAATGTTTCTGTATAAAAAGAGAAATGCTTTCCACCCCACACCCCATTTTCATTGCCATTCTTCAGTATAGGACAGAGAAAGCTTCTCATCTCTGACAAAAGTGGAGGGAAAAGAACATAGATAATACATGTTGTTTAAAAATGGCATAGAGATGACAAGGTGATTTTCCTGTCAGGGCCTCCATGAATGATCCTATTATCACAGGCTGCAACCTAAACTGCATTTTTCTTAGGACTGCCTTTTACAGGAAGAACTCTGCTACTGTTTATCACATATTTGAGGTAAAATCTATCAACTTGTTTTAAAAGAAAAACAATGACCAAAAAAACCCAGTTGAGCTCTGAGAACTGGGGAAAGGTGAGTAAAGCTTTTTGTCTATGAAACATTAAAAAAAAAAAAAAAAGAAAAAAAAAAAAAGGCTTTACTTGTCCTGGTCAGATTTTAGGGCCACACCATTCAAAACTAAAATATATAGAGGCTTATCATAGAATTCTTACCCACACACAGAAATCAGAAAGAAGAAACATAATGTCAGTAAATTACTAGCCCTCAGTGACTGTAGATACTGGAGTCAACTCAGTGCTATTCTGTGGGAGAACTACTGTACAAAATCAAATTACCAAAGAGGTTTAACTACTTGAATCCCAATCATATACCCCTCGGAACTCTACAGACATCGTATATTTTCCATATATTGAGCCAGAATGTGTAATCCAGCTTCAGAAAACTGCATATTCATAACTGTTCATACACAGCAGGATACACAACTATTGTTTTAATTTAAATGAATGCAGTAGCAACAAGGATGCAGACATGGATCTTTCAAATTGGATTATTCATTAATACTGAAATTGCAAAAACTTTCTTTATAATTTTTATTTTGCTGATGTGTACACTGCAGGTTTTGCAGATGTGTGGCTTTCGCTTAACTATATTCTTTAAGAGTGGCACATCAGTATGTATCTGTACCTATCCTCCAGTTCTGTCATACCCAGCCACTTCTGAAGTGAAGGCACGGAAGATGGTTACTGCAGTAAATGGCAGAGGACAGGTAGTGTGTTGTATTGTTTCTTGGATCCTTTACAGCAAAGTCAGGGTAAAGTATTGATGCTGCATATGAACTGAATTTAATTCTCCTTGAGAGAGAGGGGACAGCACAGTGAGAGTAAACAGGTATGCAAAAAAAAAAAAAAAAAAAAGCGTTAAGTTTGTTATTCCAGCAGCTGAAGCTGTCAAGGTCCTTAGGAAAGAGGAAATCTGAAAGAATCGACATCTGTCAGCTCTGCTCACTTTGGGCCTGACTGACAGCAAGAAAAGAGCCATTATACTGAGATGGGAAACATTTGGGGCTTCTCCAGAGCATACGAAGAGACACATTCTCTGTCCCAAAAATTCAGCAGAAATTAACATCTTTCTACTACATCTTTCTGAGATTGTGAAATCCCTCCCTCACACTGCTGTTTAATTGCAATTATGGGCACCATAGGAGCACCTCAGCATGCCGACAGCCCTAGTGCCCTTTGTGCCATGTGCTACAAACAGAAAAAAAGAAAAAAAAAGGAATCCTGCCCAATGAGACTGTTTGCACACAGTCAGAAATGTTTCTTAGAGCCACAACATAAACATACTGTTGCATTTTTATCAGTATTTTGTATTTGGTAAAAATATTCTGAAGCTTAAGGGCTCAGTGCCCACAAATATGCTGGCACGCAGATTTCACATCTCTTGTAAAGTCTACGACTCTGCTGGGGTGTGCATAAGCAAAAGCTGATTTTTCAAGCACTTGCATATCTGAGCAGAAGGACTGAGCCAAAAGCATGGCAATGAATTATTTGCTGCACAAGGTATTGATGCAGTCCAGCAGATCTACACACAGTGCAATCATTCAAGAAATAGAGAGAAAGCTGGCATGGGACTTTTATTTTATTGTGATTGTACAGAAAGACTAATTTCTGCTTCTGTGGATGGATCATTTTCCCTAGCAGTGCACACTTCTTCTGGAATGGCTCTGACTTTACAGTATCTGCTTCCAACAAACTTCTCTCCAGGCTAAACAGACACTTGCTACTCACACGACAGTGCACGGGGAGTGATGCTGAGAAAAGAAGACATTCTGTGGCTAACATCTTTGCTTGTCTTGTAAGAGTAATCTGACTAATGTCGGAATGATTCCATCAATATTGTCAAAAATAGGTTTACGAGCCCTCCAGGTACGTTGCAAGCCTTGGCACAGGCAACAACTAATGCGAAGTGGATGCCAGTTGACCAGAGGTTCTGGGAAGGTACAAAGCAACACTAAGGACCTTGACTTAGGCCGATGACACAGTTTTCTTCTGTGCTCTCAATATTTCTTTCCCTATTTCAGATGGACCAGAGTATGAAATGGTGGGATATGCTGTCAAGTGCTATTGGTTTCACATATTGCACTCAGAAATGAAACTGAGTTAGTATAATGCTGGATGAGCATGCTCACATCTTAGTTCTATTTGAACTGCATAACCATTAAACTGAAGTATGGTGGGTGTTTATACAATAATGGTAACTCTGGATCCTGATGGACAGATATGTACTATAAAGACCATTAGGAAATGCCTCTATCATTTTACCCAAACAGCAATTATAAATGAGTGCACTTCCATCCAATCACATCTCTGCTGATCTTTCTTAATACAGATTCCTTTCCTTAAAATAATGCAGCAAGGCTGATGTTGTTGTGAGCTCTATGGAATGGTGCTTGAGACATCTTGCTTCAAACTGTATTGGCCCTCCAGACTTGTTATCTATTCTTGATTCACTGACCTTCTGTGTTCCTCCGCTTCACACTGTGTAAAGAGGAATACATGCTCTAAACTATTACTTTCCTGTATACTTGGATTAGAAACAATTTGGATCAGAGACTAGGTTTTTCAGGAAAATAAGCATAGCATAGTTGCTCCTGGAGTATCCCAACACTACTCTGGAGTGGTTACAAATAGATCTGCGTCAGTCTAAAGATTCACTGTAGAGGCTCAAAAGTTCATATACAATGTAAAAACCCACTGAAGTACTGTAGGTGATACCTTCGTGAAAAGTGCAGATGTAAAACAGATACTCTGATACTTCATCCTTGGTACTTCACAGAAAAAACAAAAACAAACCACACAAACAAACAAAAAAAAAAAAAAACCAAAAAAAAAAAAAAACCAAAAAAAAAAAAAAACCAAAAAAAAAAAAAAACCAAAAAAAAAAAAAAACCAAAAAAAAAAAAAAACCAAAAAAAAAAAAAAACAAAACAACAACAACACCAAAAAAACAGGACTTTTCTCTATGCATGCATATTCCAAAACTTCTTGTTTGTATGGGGAGCTCGCTGCTAAGGAGGCTGTATTTGAGTGCATTCTTCTGTTTATCCTTTTGTTGTCATTTATAATAGACAAAATTGACAAGCCTGACTGACATCTGTATGGATTTCATATGCACAGCAACAATGTGAGTGAGAAAATGGCCTCTTGGGAGGCTGCTGGGACTCTTGTTCATTATAATTATCACTGTCATAATTCATGCAGATGATGAGACTCTCATCCAATACCATCCTCCTTGTGCTGTAGCTTGCACTCTGCAGCACCTTGTACAATGAGGTGCTGCAAACAGTCATGTGAGCAGTCAGCTTTCCTGTCACCCTCCATGGGACCATTCTCCCTGCTTTCACACAGGACTCCCAAGCTGAGCAGAAGGTGGATGATATGCTCCAGACATCAGCATGAATCCAAGCCACAACACGATTCAGCCTCACTACTCCAGACTGCCATGGCTGGGGAGAATTCAGCCATTTGGCCTTGAAACACCTTCCCACCTCACTGTGGTGAAGCAGGAAGAGAAACTCTCATTTTCCTGGCTAGTAAGAGCCAAAATGCTTTGTCTCTTCAATAAAAAGTCTGTTTAGTTTTTTGTTGTTCTTGGTTTGGGTTTGTTTGTTTCTGGTGTTTTTTTGTTTGTTTGTTTGTTTGTTTGTTTCCTAATTATTATTCATACCACAGAAATCTGTATCAACTGTGTCTGTATCCACTGAAATTCAAGTAGAGACATGGCAGAGACACCTGTGAAAATCTCATTTCTCTTCTAGACTGTTTGTCCTGGACATCTACTGGGTACATTAAACTGGTATCTCTGCAACTGTATTAATGAAAAGGGAAATAATAATTTCATTGTTAACCTCAAAATTATTTCATGAGAGTTCAGTGAAATGGGTATGTTAAAGCAATTAAATAAACTGTAATGAAAAATGAGGTACCATTTTCCTGACTTACACCTTTACAAGACTTTGGATAACTATTGCAAAAGGTTAATATGCTTTATATGAGTCTGCAGGTATGTGTCATACACTTCCAGCATTCTGGGGAAGCACTGCTGCATGGCAGAGACACCTGCTGGGAGCTCCTCGCACTCCTCTCATGCCTCCTGGTCCAGTTCTCTGGGGCTGCGGATTCTGGGAGCAGCCCCGAGCAGCTCCTGCTGACTCCGGTTGGGAAGTGTGTCTCTTGCTAATGAAGAATTCAGCACACACCTGCCTGGCAATGGCCAGTCAGCCACTAAACGGGAGCCAGAAATCTTTAGGCTATATGCTGGAATTTAAATGGAAACTTTTGCATCTAAATTGAAGGTTATACTCCTCTTCCAGCTGCCTGACATTGAACTGTCTGTCAGAGGAAGGCTGAGCACTGGTGAAATCCTTCCCTTTCCCAACCGTATGCAGCAGGGGAATATCAATGTTTTAATTAGGGAAGGAACTATCAGTGACCTCTGTAATTTTGACAATGTGATCACACTAAGGCTAAGAACCTATTACAACCTAAGTTAAAACTGAAAACAAGGTTTCGAGTTTAGTCATCTCCTAAAATCTTAGCACCATCACCTCCCTTCTCAGAGAGACCTTGACTCCACTCTCCACCTATGAAGTGGGTCCAAATCCCTCTCTCCTTTTCTCCTTCACAGTGGGAGAGCACAGCTTGATCATACTGGGTTGCTGGGATCACAGTGTGCTCTGACCATATCCCAACACCCTGCGTTTCAGGCACTGGCTTTAAGATGATTGAGATGGTTCAGAAAGCACTCATCGAATAAACCCTAGAAAGAGGAAGTGCGGTTTTGTACAGCAGCAGGAAAGAGGATGTTTGGCAAACTCAATTCCCTTTTCTCCAAGTGTGAGGATATAACTGATGCAAAGTATCCTACAAATGAAAACAGGCTTTATTTGATTCCATGCACACTGAATGTTTGAACTGTGTTTAGCACATCACAGCTCTACAGTTTGAGAAATATTCCCCAGTGTAGCAGGATTTTTCCTGCAGACACCAGTTCACATCTGATGGGAGACCGTTTTAAAACCAGCCTCTGCTCTTACATTGTAAGAACAACACTCTCCCTGAAGCTACTTGCAGACAAAAACGTGTTTACCTCCACCTATCAAAGTACCAGGGGAAAAGAACAGCCCCTTGAAGGAAATTAATCCCTGAAAACTGTTTGAAATGTTTTAAACAGCTTACCACCAGAGTGAACAGATGCACTAAGGAGGATAAACAAGCATTTGGCTAAGACCCTCGGAAGGAGTTAGCTGCACACCCCCATTACACTCCAGCCAGTGGCAGGAGGGTGCTGAGGGCCCCGTGGGTGGTGGCCAAGGGCCAGCTGATGTGACACAGCCCAGGTACCCAAGCCAGCAGGCAGCAGAGGCTGCTCAGGACTAGCAGCCCACATCACTGCAGCACCTCGCTCACCCTCAGCTGCGTCCAGGCAAGCTTCATCACAGTGATGTGCTTTTCCACAAGAGTTGTATGGGTCTGAACTTGCACTGCCCACCCTGAGGTGAGGATGTTCAGCATGGCTCTATGTGCCTTCCCTGCTGATACAGGGAAGTGGATAAAGCACATTGTTTCAGGAAAAAAAGACCAGCCTTCCAGTGTCTGCCCCTAATGACATTTATGCTTTCCCCATGAGGCAGTCTGTAGGGCAGGGGATACCCACAGCTTTCCCCTCCCAGTCAAATAAGCCTCATTCTCTATTGACCAATTCTGTGCAAAGTCAAGCAATTTACTCCTGGGTATAGCACTCCCTCAGACAACAGAGGAAAACAGAAAGAGGTCTCACTCTCATAAATGAGAGCTCTGTGAGGGTGGGTAAAAGAAACTGATATAGAAGACACTGTGATAATGCCCAAGAACACAAGGTCAAGCTCACTAGGATTAGTTCTGCCAATTGTGCAGATGCAAGAGAAGTCTGGCATCCCTCTGTAGAGTCCAGGAGTATCCATGAGCAGGTCCTAACAGGTCATGGAGAAGATGTGGGGGTAAAAAGAAATTAGGCACTTCTAGACTTCATCTAAGCATAGGTAATGAAGACCAAATGTTGCCTTCAAGGGACTACAAAGTACATATGGTGGATTGAGCCTACACAAAAGCCCAAAACATATACAGGGAAGTCAGTGGCTTCTGAAGAAGTTTCTGACATGAAATAGCTTTGCTGCAGGGCAGAAAGCCTGCTGAGATGCTCTCCTTGATTTGACTCCCAGGCAGGTGGCCTGTGCTGTGTAATCCTGCAGGGAAGAGCCAGGCCTCCAGGGAGTCAGTCAGGTGGGGAGGCCCTGACTGATATGCTGAATTCATTAAGCAGCTTTGCTTTGGAGAATATAGAATGGAAACTATACAGGAAAGGGCATTTGAGTTCTGTCCTTCAGTTGGTATCAAGTGATCCCAATGTCTTTCAGAGGTTTAACCTCAAGGCCAAAAACAAAACCTGGCCTAATCCTTAGAAAAGGAAGAAATCTCTGAAATGAGGTCTTGTATTAGTAATTTTTTAAAAAACATATTCCTACATATCTGCACTCTAGCATGGTATTTCAGATGGTTCCTATGTATTAGAAAATGTTGCTATTAAATATCAAAATTATGATCAAAATCCAGTTCGATTGTGTACCCTGTTTATACTAAATCTTTTTTTAAGACTCACATAGAGAGTTACATAAAACACAAAGTAGCTGCTCATGAGTTACATAGGTGAAGAAATACTGTAAGCAACGATTATAAGTTGACCCCCATTTAAGAATGAGCACAATCACAATGGTACCACTTCAAGAAATTATTAAAGTATCCAACTCTTACATATGGAAATTAGTTACTTACATTATTAGGAAACAGTCAGACCATAAGTCATTAAGGAGGCTGAATGGCTTAACCTTCTCTTCCCTTACTAAGGAGTTTCCAGCTTCTGATGTCAAGAATGAAGAACATCACTCTAACTATGTTAACCATAAGTGGAGGACGCCCACATTTTAAATTATTAAGTTAAAGTGCTGCTGGATTTTTTGTACCTAGAAGAAGCTTTTAAGAAGTAAGTTCCTGGGAATTAGTTTTGGGGTACGTGTCTTTCCATCACTTAGGAGAAACAGAAGTGCTCATGGAGGTAACTGCAATAGAACTTAGTCTAACTTTTCTTCCAGTGTGTTATTTGCTAACAGCTATTCATTTATTTCATACAAAAAGCATCTAACTGAAACTACATTAAGGAAACAATTAATTTCTGCCTGAAACAGAAACCTGATATGGAAGAGCCTGAAAATCCATTACTGCTTATGAGAGAAGAGCACAGGAGAGAGACAGTTGACAAGAAACAAACCTATGTTTTGCTTGGCATTGTATTTGTTGTAGTGATTACCACTTCTGCTCCTCCAGGATGCATTTGAGGGGCATGTTTCACCTGCTTTCTCCTCACTTATCTAAATGCCAGGTCGGCAAGAAGGAAAGCTTCCCTCACCATTGAGACAGAGGTAAAAACTGCCATGGCTGTCTCACTGCTGATCCATTGCATGGGGACTAATTAGCATAGGAGACAAGACAATAATTTAACCAATAGGAAGTAGAATACTAATTAATAAGAGAACTATGTAACATGTAGCAAATGAACTGTGATTTGTTTGCTAAAATGTTTATATAAAGTTTTGAGAATCAGTGTGCTTTATATGTGGAAAACTTCCACCTTGACCCCTGTGCAGCGTAAAGAATGTCTCCTTCCTAAACCTGACTCCCTAAATTGGCAACAGGAGCAGATGAACCACAAGGGCTCTGCCACAGCTTAAGGTGTTGGATCAAAACCCATTCCCAGGACAGGTGCTGGGAGTAAAGGTCAGGTCCCTGAGCAGGAGTTTCCTTGTCCACATCACCCCAGTGTCTGTACCTGAACAGACAGGGCAGATGCCCAACCTGCCTCAGTTCTGAAACAGGAATGTCAGTGTGGGAAAATGACCTGGGGCTAAAACAATAATGGTATGGAAACCATGGGGGAAATAAGTTTGCTGCTGTCTGGATGGAGCACAGTCAGCAAACCCAACTTCCCATGTACAGCAGAGACTAAGCAGGACTAAATGGAGGGTGGAGCAGAGTGGAGACACTGCAGCCAGAGGGAACTTTCTAGATGATATGCTGTGCAGCAGCTGAAAACCAAGGAAAATCCAGACAGATGTTCTGCTGTTGGATCAGTAACCCCGTGGAAATCCCTCTCCTTGGACTGAGGTATGTCCCCATCCCAAGGGTATGTCTGAGGTATCCACCCCCACGGTACAACTACACTTCACTGAGTGTGATGCATGACTGAAGTCACTCGAGCGCCATCTAAATGTAAAGAAATAGTATAAAAGTAAGCTAAGAATGGGGAGAAGTTAGGGAAGACCCATTATATCTTCTGGGATGTGACAGGCTGAGCGTCCCTTCTCCCTCACGGGGACACCTGTCGGGGGAGAACAGCGTCCACTGCGTGATTATCTTGGGCTAATTCCTGTTCGGGGTTAGAGTAATTCAATGCCCTGAATTAGTGCATTGCTTTGAACACGTTTTTGCAGTGCGGTCCTGTCACGGGCAATCCTGGAGCATGTCAGAAACACATTGCCAAAGAGTTCCTCTGTAAGCTGCTGTGGTGGGTTCCGTAAGGGCGCTGGCAGTGGTGGCCCGGGAGGGGCCCTGGAAAACCCCCTGGATGACCCCCTGGATAATCCCCTGGATAGCCCCCTGGATGACTCCCCTGGTTAACCCCCTGGATGACCCATTGGATGACCCCCTGGATGACCTCCTGGTAGCGCCGCAGCTGCGGTGAAGGGTCCGCATGAGCGGCCGGCGCTGACGGGCCGGGCACAAGGGGCTGGGCGTTGCTGACAGACCACTCAAACACAAGGGGCTTGAGCAAACCTCGCCTCTGCAGTCAGTACCATGACAAGAGCGGCTTTAGCTGCGCTCACAGACACGCTGTGGTCCCTCGGCACTGTCACACCCGCGGTCTCTGCCGCCGCTCGCCGGCGGGAGGCCGTGGGGGCAACATGGCGGCGAGGCACGGAACTACCGCTCCCAGAAGCCTCCGCGCACTCACAGCCCTTGGTATCGTGTGGCGTCCATTGGCTGGCACTCGCCGGAACCGGCGGCGCCGCGGTGCGCGCTGGGAGTTGTGGTTTGCTTTCCCGGCAGTAGAACGGCGTGAGCGGGGCGTGTGTACTACCGTTCCCGGCGTGCCCCGCGCGGCCCGGAAGGAGCCGTCAGCGGCCGGGGCTGTGGGCAGCCATGGCGGGGCAGATGGCGGTGCTGGGTGAGGAGCGGCCGGGCCGGGGCTCAGAGGGGCTCTGGGGGTGTTTTTTGGGGTGCTTCGCTGTCGCCCTCGCGTCTCTCTGCTGGCGGTAGCGCCCTGGGCTTCCTGTCCGGGAGGGCACGGTGTTTTCTTGTTCATTTCGTCCAGTGCTGTCCTCGGTACAGGGAGGCACATGGAGCTCCTGGAGGGTGACAGAGTGGTGAAGGGACTGGAGCGTGTGTCTTACGAGGAATGGCTGAGGGAGCTGGGCCTGTTCAGCCTCGAGACGAGACGACAGAAGGGACCCCATCGCTGTATGTCAGGCATTACTTTTTGCCAGACTTTTGGGTTTCCTGCTGTGCCTGATGATTATAAGTGAAATCGACGCAAAACCAATCAAACAACAAACTACTCTGCACTTAAACTAGTCTTAACCCTTGATTTCAAGGGATAGAGAAGATGCTCTTTGGTTGTTATGGCTGACATAGAATGAGTTACCACGGTTTTGTCTCTCCTTATTTTCACACATCAGTGACGTTGGAGGAAGTGTTTGAATCAGGAGTTTGTTGTTTCACTGTGATTTTATGAAGCCCCATTAACTCTGTCCTTCTGGCGTCATTCATAGGCACTCCCCCCCCACCCAGAAGTGCTAATTAGCCTGTGTTCTTGAAGTAACTTGCAGAGAGAAAAAGAATTACAGCAGTGTGCTGATATTTTGGGGGTTGCCATGTCTCTTGGGCTTTCTTTTTTTAATCGGTTTAGTATTTAATGCCTGAGATTTTTGACAGCCATTCTCTGTTGAATTAAGAGACCTGACTTTGCTGGTGACCTTTGAAGAAATTAAAAACTAATTAGGGAGCTAAACAGGCTCCAGTGTGTACAGTAAAACTGCAGGAGGTGCAGTGTATGACACAATGTCATTTGTGCTGCCTTACAGGTTTGCAGCAGTGCGTCTTCTGACCTCATTTTTCACAACTCTGTGTTTCAGGCTCTGCTGCCCTGGCTCTGCTCTTAGCTGGCTACCTGGCACAGCAGTATTTGCCCATGCCCACACCCAGAGTCCTTGGCATCGACCTCGGCACAACTTACTGCTCTGTCGGCGTCTTCCTGCCTGGAATAGGGGAGGTGAAAGTCATTGCAGATGAGAACGGGCACAACAGCATCCCAAGTGTGGTCTCCTTCACAGACAGAGGTGTGTATGTGGGATATGATGCCCTGGAACTGGCTGACGCCAATCCTCAGAACACCATATATGATGCCAAGAGATTCATTGGGAAAATCTTCCCTTCAGAAGAACTAAAAAGTGAAAGCATCAGATATCCCTTCAAGGTAAGCAGCCACTGTCTTCAGTTCCCTACAGGCAGTGAACTGTAGGACAGGCTGGGGGATGGAGGGGCTTGGGGGGGCTGGTGGAGGAGGCTGGACATGCCCCTTCCATGTGCACTGGGAGCCCAGAAACCCCCCGTGCCCTGGGCTGCATCCAGAGCAGGGTGGGCAGCAGAGGAGGGAGGGGATTCTGCCCCTCTGCTCTGCTCTGTGAGGCCCCAACCTGCAGTGCTGCCTCCAGCTCTGGGGTCCCAGCACAGGAAGGACATGGACCTGTTGGAGCCAGTCCAGAGGAGATCACTGTGATTAGAGGGATGGAGCACCTCTGCTGTAAGGAAAGGCTTAGAGAATTTGGATTGTTCAGTCTGGATAAGAGAAGGCCTAAGGGTGACCCGATTGTGGCCTTCCAGTACCTGAAGGTAGCCTAAAAGAAATGTGGAGAGGGACTTTTTCCAAAAGCATGTGGTAACAGGACAAGGGGGAATGGCTTCAAACTAAAAGAGGGCAGGTTTGCAGGTTTGCATTGGATATTAGGAAAAAGTTCTTTGCTCTGAGGGTGGTGAGGCACTGGAACATGTTGCCCAGAGAAGTTGTGGATGCCCCATCTCTCAAAGTGTTCAAGGCCAGGTTGGATGGAGTTTTAAGCAGCATGGTCCAGTGGAAGGTGCCCCTGCCCATTGCAGTGAGGTTGAACTATATGATATTTAAGGTCCCTTCCAACTCGATTAACACTTGAAATTTGTATGGGTCTTACCTTGAGTCATTTGACTAAATCTGATAGAAGAGGAATCCAGAGAGGGGAAGGAAATGGTTGTGGAAGTCAGGTACCTCTGTGTGAGAGCTGAGAGTGATTTTCCTGAGGGCCTTACTTTTTCCTGCAGGGACATGGGTTTCTGAATTACCTTTCAACCCCTTCTCTGAAAAGATAAATTTCAACTTGAAATTCTAACTGTGCTTTGCTGAAACTTCACTTCTTCCCTGAAATTAAAACAAACAAACAAACAAAAAACAACAACAAACCAACCAAACAAACAAAAACCCAAACAAAAACAAAGAAACAAACAAAACACAAAAGAAGTCAAAAGAAACCCCAAAAACCCACCAAATTAAAAAAGTTTTAAAAGTTTAACCTTCTCTGTCCCAGTACATTTTCCCTTCAGCACTTTTCTACTACTTATTTGACCAGCAGCACATCTTGAAAGCTGCTTTTTTTCTAAAAAAGGGTATTTCATTAATTGAGCATGGTGCAGAATTTGCTGAAAAGAGACAAATTTTCAGGTGTTACAAGTAGTCTTTGAAGTCTTGTTAAGTCTTGCATATTGTTAAGAGAATCTTTCCCTACCAAGAAGCTGTTTGCTTCCTTTCAGAAAGAAGAGCAGGTGGAAGCTTTATCAGTAGGGTAACCTAATGATTAAAAAGCATCACTCTGTGATGTTGAAGTTGATTACACATTTGATAGGCCTTAACTTCTTTTACTGTGTCTTACACAGTGTGTGTCACATGTTTGGATATACTTGGACCCCCTACGTGGCATGTGTTGCATAGTTCTCCTATGGAATCCTAAGGAATTAAAGTGGTCTAGGAAGTGGCAAAAACGCACTTATATTTTTGCAGATTAAAGGCACTACATGCCAGTGAAACCTGATGGGAGCAGGGTGGGAAAAAGGCTTCTCACTTTCGGCATGTGTTGCTTTATCCTTCTAGATTTTCAACAACAATGGATTAGCTGAATTTTCTGTGGCAACTAGTGAAATCTTTCACGTCACACCAGAGCAGATTGGCTCTCAGCTGCTGCTGAAACTGAAGAGAATGGCAGAAGCCAACCTTGGCATGCCCATTTCCAAGGCAGTCATGTCTGTGCCAGCAGAGTTTGATGAAAGGCAACGGAATTCTACCATTCAGGCAGCTAACCTGGCAGGTGATGTCTGTATTCCAGTGTTCTTCTAGGAAACCTTCAGGTCTGTTTCACTAACAGCAAGGTCTTTGGGGACGATATAGGAACAGTGAGTCAGTGATAAGAGAATCTTGGAGTGGATTCATTGTGAGGAACAGCAGAGAACTCTCGAGTCCCGACAGGTGCAGCTGGCTAATACAGACACAGATGGCTGGAAGAAAGAAGTTTTACTTTGAGGGAAAATAGATTTTTTTTGCAATATCCTAATAGGAAGACTATATAGAACACCCTAGGACAATAATTTAAAAAGAAACAATGTATGAGTTAAGGCTCCTTAGCAAGGTTTGTTTGGAAGAAATGTGTTTGGGCAAATTGTGGTTCATGACTTTGCCCTGCAATGCTGAAGCAGTACTACTTTAGGATTAAATAAGGAAAGAGTTAATTGGGTATTACTGCTTAGAAAACTACTTCATTTACATCTGACATTTTACTCAAGACAAGTCTGATTTAAAAAAAAAACACAAAACCAAACCCAGAATAATGGCAAGTGTCATTCTGATGTGAGAACTGCAGTTTTCTGAAGTGTACCTGACTGTTACTTCTTGTTTCTGCTCTTTGTAGGGCTGAATGTTTTGCGAGTAATCAATGAGCCCACAGCTGCAGCTATGGCTTATGGACTCCACAAAGTTGATGTGTTTAATGTTCTGGTGGTGGATCTGGGTGGAGGAACTTTGGATGTGTCTCTGTTGAACAAGATGGGAGGGATGTTCTACGCAAGAGCCATGGCAGGTGAGAGAAATGCTTTCATTTTTAAGGAGCGGGAGGAAGAGTGCATGTGAAGTTGCTAGGGGCTTTTTAAAACCTACCGGCCATGTCACGAAGTGTTCTCCCAATGCATTTTCTGATGCTTTTCATGCAGAATTAGGTTTGTGACTGGTTTCAGTAAGGTCACAGTCATGGGTTTTGGCTGACTCAAAGGGGTAAATTGTGGTTTCATTTTATCCATGGCTGTTAACTTTCGTGCCCACTGTAGTAAAGTGTTGGTGCATATTACAGTTACTTTGACTGGGCTTTTGCAGAGCTGAGATTGTTACAAATCTTTCTGTTACCTTTGTCCAAACTGGGAATACCTGGCAAATCACCAACCAGGGCTGTAGAGCATCCTTGCAATGTGTTTGGTGCCAGCTCAGTCGAGCAGGCTTTGGGAATGCGCATGCCCAGAAGTAAGTTTTGTGATTCCTGCATGCCAGGATGATTCATCACTCAGCACAGAGGCAGGTGACAGCAATATTTAGTCAGGCTGTAGTGAATACACAACTGCCTTTCAGATGACCTGGGAGCAGATGGGTCTGAGGTGCAGTGCCAACTATCTGCCTTGCCCTGGCTGAGCAAGTTTTGATGTGAGCTGCTGCTGCTTGGTCAGGTAAGAGCAGAGCAGCAAGGAAGATTCAGCAGCTTCATTCTGATTCATTTAAACAGAGATCCACTAAATGAATTCATCTTTTCAGTCAAAGCAAACCAGTGGCAATTATTATCTATTACACATTCTTCAGTGGACAGCCATTTTTCTCAGCTCTGTGAGCTTGTGCACTGTGCTTATGCTCCTGTGATTGTTCTGGCCTTGAGCACCATCTCTCAGTAAAAGAAAATCCACACTGCTTTCTGACGTTTTCAGGGTGATGTATCTGATGCCTTCTCTTCTGATCTTTCAGGTAACAACAAACTTGGAGGACAGGATTTCAATCAGAGGTTGATGCTGTATTTGTATGATCATCTCCATCAAACGTATGGTTCTCTGCCAACACGGAAAGAAGAGATACACCGCCTCAGACAGGCTGTGGAAGCAGTGAAATTAAATCTGACTGTTCATGAGGTAGCTACACTAAGTGTAGTGTTCACTCTGCCAGAAAACAAGCTTACAAAAGCACTTCCAAAAAGTCAAGTAAAAAGAAGCAGTGCACTAAAAGGTGAACCTTCACAAAAAACAGAAGACCCGAACAGTCTTGGAGACACTTCAGAAGTAGAGAATGGCTTTGTTGAAATTGTGTTTGAAATGGAAATCTCTCGGAAGCTGTTTGAGATGTTAAATGAGGACCTTTTCGAGAAGATTCTTGTGCCCATTGAACAAGTGTTGCAGGATGGCCACGTACACAAAGGAGAAGTGGATGAAATTGTGTTAGTCGGTGGCTCCACAAGGATTCCCCGAATACGTGAAGTTATTCGGGACTTCTTTGGCAAGGAACCAAACACCTCTGTAGATCCTGACCTGGCAGTTGTCACGGGTGTAGCGATCCAAGCAGGAATTCTTGCTGGGTCCTGGCCTCTTGAAGTCAGTGCTATAGAAATCCCTAATAAGAATTTACGGAAGACTAATTTTAACTGAACAGGAACTCCCAATTGCATTCCAGCTCTTCAGAAGTGTGCTTTGAAGGTGCATACTCACCTGACTGGCAGTGGAGCCTAATCTTAGCTGTATGCCATTCCATTTTCATTGTTCCTGTGAGGTGTTACTGGACACCTACCTGTGTTAAAGCTTGTTGTGATTTTAAAGGTACAAATGAGTTCTGGAGTGTGCTGTGTTTACTTGGAGACTGGGATTAGATGAAAATGCTAGTGATGACACACATTTTCTTGCTAAATTTTATTAGCAAATCCTGGAATGGTGTGTGTTTAAAATATGAAGGGAGTGTGACCAAAGTTTGAGACAATGTGGTACTGTAGCTATTCCCAGGTCCAATATATTTACTTTTAACTGTGAAGCAATGTTAACGCACAGAGCACTGGCAGTGCTCAGCTTACATTTATTTATTAGATCAAGCCATTTGAGCATTTAAGCACCTTTCTAAAAGGCATGTTGCAGCTTGAATGAGACTCAGGCATTCACTTGATTCTGCTGCTGTTCATAACAGCATAATGGTATTGCTGAGGCTCTATGGAAAACTGTCTCATGTTTCAGGAAACCTTATTGAAATCGTAGCTCTTGCCAATGTAGCTGATGTGTCCCCAAGGGCTTAATTCCTGGTCTGGTTGGCACATACAGGTGCTGCTGTTCTGCCACTGATGTTCTCCGCAGAGAACGAGAGTGTATTGCCAAATATTCATACCTCCCCTGCCTTATTTTAAAACTGGCAATTTTGTGTATCTTAAAAGCCACAGTCTGTCTTCCCTGGAATTTGACCAACACAAATTTCACTGTTCCTCATCTACAAGTGTGTGATGTCTTTGCCATAAAGGACCCCAAGCCATACTGTCCTCAGGGAGAAAGTGTGGGACAAGAAGGGATGGTCTGGATGATGTCTAGTTCCTGTAATCCTTGTAAATGAAAGTTGACCCAGCTCCTTTGTACTTTTTAGCTCGTATCTCTGGTTTATGTTCTATCATATCCCCAGTCTAAACCTAACAGAACTTGTGGCTGTCCTGTTGGGAAGCAAACAGTATGTGTAACTTGGGATTTGAGGTGGCACTTCTTAGGACTCTGTTTGAGGTAAATAGTTTGCTATCCAGCTATGATGAAAATGCATAAGGAGAAAACCATTACTGATCTGAAAACAGACCCTAATTGGCGATGGTTCTGCTCTTTTTGGAGGGATAAATCGATACTTAAAGGCCAGTTGAATTCTTTTATCTGTGTAGAACTTTACAATAAAAGCATGTCATTCAGCTAAGCCTGGCTGCAACATCTATCAGCTCAGTCTTCGTCAGGTAAGTTCCTGTAACAGGTGGTTCTAAGGATTTTCTTGTCTTCTCCAGAATAATTTTGTTTGTATTAAGCTTGCCAAGATAAAGTGTGGGGCTTAGATTTATTGTTTTAACCTATGACTGTATTAAAATACGCTTATTACTCTCCAGGCAGTAGACCTGATTTATGGCACTGCCATAAATCAGTTGTGCTGATTCAGCTGTTTGCGTAGCTATTGTCTAAACGTATCTTTGAAGTAATCCAATTAAAAACCTCTTAAATTGAATCATAGCCGCACACAGCATTCCATCAGCATTGTTTAACTTGACAGAGGATTCCCGAAATACTGCTCACATCTGTTTAATTTCCCTGCGTTGAAAGCCAAAGTGATTTTTTTTTTTGAGTATTCTTTTTCCCTTTGTGCCTCATTGAGAGTGACCCCACCTATGTCTGTGTGGAACTTCCAGTAGCTAAAACTCCTGCAGTGAAAGAAGTGCCTCTCCAGTGAAACCATGGATGAATGCCAGTATGCAGTACAGTCCTCAGCTGCTCTTTGGGGCCTTTGCTTTGCACATATAACTGTATGTGTTTGACACATATTCCAACGTCTTTGGAATCATTGTGACCTTTCCTTCTACCCTGCTGTGAATTCATCTCAAAACCTGCTGGAGTTACAGCAGGGCTTTAGTCTTTGTGTCTTTAATGCACTGTGTAAAACAAGCAGACCTGTGTGAAAACAGAACCACATCACAGTGAAGTTAAATTATTAAAAGCCTTTTTGCAGTTTTGGGACAAGTCCCAAGGAGTATGGGAGTGACTAAACCTATATATGTTTGTTTCACATACTCCTTCACTCTGGAGGAGTTAAAATTTCCTTCAGCATTAATCTAGGAATTGGAAGGGAAGGGTGTTTACTTGTAAAAAAATCACAAAAGGGTATTTATTCAGATTTATATACAGGCTGGGTTTTTTAGTAGAGAAGTTACTGTATGTAAGGGGGATGTTTTTGATTTAGATGATCACTGGAGCATAGAGGGATGAGAAAACAAACTGGGATGTGTTCATGAGAAAGTGATCAGATGAGGCTGTGAAACCAGTTAGGGTAATGTGCAATGCAACTTTAGTGTTCAAGTTGACTGTGAGGTTCATTGTGCCTTGAGCAACAGTTAACTCGATGTTCCGTATTGTCATAGCTGAGTTCCATCTTGGCTTGGCTCCATACTGCAAGATAGATAAAATACCCTTGAAACACAATAGTAGAGGTCCTACATAGGAGTGAGAAAGATGAAGGTACGAGGAAGATTATTTGGGCAGGGGTCATTTGCCCCTTGCCCTTCAGTTGCCATGAGGAAATGACTGGGCGCTGTTTGGCTGCCACTGCAGCATCACCTTAGGCTACATGCTGGCCCTACACAGTGTAATGCAGAGCTGATGAAATGTGGTGTCAGGACTGCTGAGCTGAGCCATGCCCATCCTTTCACCGAGACTGTGTTGCTCTGTGGGGACACCCACTGAGCATGAGTGCTGACCAGCTGCTGCAGGTCCTGATAGCCCTGGCCTGTGTGTGTGGGTAAGCACAGTTTATTGATAGGAAGCAAACATTTTATATCCTTTAGTATCTCTTTAATTCCCCTTTTACTAGCTAATACTGTAAATAATGCAGTTCATAGTATTATTCGAATGCCAACTGATAGTAATATATTGTATCCTTTTTAGCTTTTCTATTCTCTTTGCTAGTAGTTTTTTATTATTGCTGTACTAAAGGATTTTTGCAGTGTTTGAATGACTCTGTTGGACTTGTCTTTATTTTGAACATGTATCCAAACAAACTAATACACTGTACATTGGATATCTCACAATGCATCCTTATTTATTAAGCAACTTTTCTGAATTCTGCATATTATTTATCTTTTAATGCTGTAAATACTGTATTTTGGCACAAACAATTGAATTTTAAAGATGAGTCCACATACCAAATGCCTGTCTTTAAACAAATTGTGATTTGAATGCTAAAATCTTTCTATAATCCTTGAAATCTACACTTGCCGATGGTGTTAGGTGTGTAACAAACTTCTATAGCTAAAGCTTGTTTTGTGAGTTGAAATTCTGAAAGTATTGAGGCCTCAACAGTTCCTGAATTGTTTCCCAGTGCAGATGATGAAAGGCATTTTATAAATAACATTTCAGAATGTTTTTAATAAAAGCAATTTCTATCCCTTGGACATGTCTTCTTTCACTTTCTCAAATAAATTGTCTTCAAATTCCTTTGAAGGATAAGGGATGAGGTTGTTTCAGCTGTAAGAGTTTCTACATCTATGTTTTCTTGGGTAATGTAAGGTCTGGAGAGTCTGAACAGTCAGTCTTTCATAAATGAATGCTTCAAAACTGGCACAAAGCAGGATTGTGTCTGTTCTGTGAGGCAAAGGAGGGGTTTCCCCTCACCTTCGTTCCAGTTTCTCCTGTGATAGTATGGGCAACAAGCAGGGCTGAGGAGAGCAGGACCTGGGAAGATGGTGGGATTTTTGAATGCTGTGAGGAAGGAAGTTGACCTTACACCTAAAACTTACTAATCACTTCAGGAATGGCACCTCTGCAATACTGCAGGTAAGGGTAGGTTTGGAGGGCAGCACGAAAGCAGGAAAGGGATGGGGACAAGGCTGGGGAAGCAGAGCTGCAGAACAGCCTGTTTGGGGCACTGTGGATGCTGCAGGGAAGGTAAATGTTGGTATAAAAAGGTTCTGCTCCGTTGGGAAGGTACTGCTGACCTCACCTGGGAGAAAAAGGAGGAAAAGAGATGAAAAGTAGAAAACTCTTCTGTTTCTTGAGAAATGTTTTCTAACATCTGTCTCTTCAGGACTTTCAGAACATATTAGTTACTTGGGCTGGGTTGTTCCTAGTCTTAAAATCACTATATGCTTCTAACAGTGTTATGGGAGTGATAATATGTTGTGTTTTGCAGCCAATTAAACTGGACAGTACCCTTTGTAATGTAAGGACAGGCTTGCTTTTTTACCTTCTAAAAAGGAGAGAGAAACCATTTACCTTCACTGCGGTAGAATCACATCTTTGATGAACTCTTCAGAGAGCCTCCACCATCTTTCTAAAAGAGAAAAGGTGTTTTGCTTGCTATTGGGCAAGGAATTAAGATCATCCTTGAAATAAACCAGGTGTCAAACTTACATAACAGGGCTGTTGCCTGGATCTTTATTCTGGTACCTTGTTTTGGGATTTTTTTACAAGCAGCTGATGGGGTTCTTACATTAAAAAACTAAGAGAAGAGTTGGTATTAAATTGGAAGAGCTTCAGGAACTGTAATAAAAATGAGTATTTATGTTTTCCTATGGAACCACAGGCCCCTTTGACTGGCACTTTCAGTAAATGTACATAACCTGTCCTGCTGCTGTAATTAGCATTGAGGCTTACTTTAAAATTTACTAGCAAAGAGACACCTGCACCTGACTGCCTTTTTCTGGGATTCTTTCACAATGGGATTTTGTAATGCACAATTAGATACATAAGAATGTGGTTGTCAGTTATTTAGAAATCACAAGGTCAAAAGGCACATTTGTTGCCTCAAGAACAATCTAAGTATACCTGTAAATATTCATGTCTTAAAAATCAGTCCCAAGTGTCATGTCTGTATGTCCACACAACAAGCAGTTTTGTTTTTCCTGAATGTGTAATCATAATAAGAATATATTAACTAAATGAGCCTAATGTCAGATCAGCTTAATTACTATTTGTTAATTAAGACTAATCTGTGAACAGCAAGATTTATTTTTCAATCAGTCTTTACTAAATGCAACAGTTAACATATGCCATGAAAATAACTGCTTCATTACATTGTCCCAGTGCCAATATTATCAAGAGAAGTGATTGGTATACAATCTGAAAGTTATTTTAAGAAATCTGTTCAATATATACAGTTTGTAGCTGTAGTAAATAGCAATGCTGCCAAGAGTTCTTGAGTAAGCTCTTAAATAAGATATTTTATAAGGAATATAAAATATTGCATCTATATATGGGGAATGGCAGAGATCCCTTGAGTGTTCCTTAGGAATTCATTCATTAGTTTTCTTTATCTTCTTATCCCAGCCTCTGCAACCATTTCAGAAAAGGCACCTTTTTGTTGCAACAAATTCTGCGGTGTATCATATTCTAGAATTCTTCCTGCATCCAGAACAAGCACTCTACAATGCAGAAACAGAAAGGTAACAGGAGAAGAAAAATCAGCTCTTCAACTGTATTTTCCAGTCATAATACAGATATCTCTGGATAATGAGAACCCTTATTTAGAAGAAATATCACTGCACAAGGTAGGAACTCCTATGTTCAAAAAAAGCCTTTTCAAAAAGGCATTTTTGCTTAATTGATAAAAATGCTACAGTATAGTCCATTCACTCTAGAGAATTAAGTGGTTTTACCACTAGCTTATACCTGTCCCTTAGCAGGAAAATTAGTAAATTAATTCTGTCATTAGAAGGGGGAAACAGAACACAGGTTATCAATATTTAATTAACATTGATGCTCAAGTCTGTTGATACCCTGGATTACAAAGGTACAATGACATCAAGGCAAAAAATGTTGGGAGTGCAAAACTCAGTAAGTGAAAACTCAGCCAGTTCAAGCAAGCCATTCAATTTTCAAAAGGCTTGTCAAAACTTACCTGTCTGAATCCATGACTGTATGTAACCTGTGTGCTATAGTTAATACTGTGCAGGTGTGAAACTCTCTTTTGATGGTGGACTGCACAAAGGTGTCTGTTTCCATGTCAACAGAAGCTGTTGCCTCATCCAGGACCAGGATTTTTGTCTTTCGTAGCAAAGCACGGGCCAGGCAGACCAGCTGTCTCTGCCCAACACTGTTAAAAATACATTTGAGAAGGGCAGGTCAGGCACATGGATGAAGGGGACAACAACCCTTCACAGGACAAACCTGTGAACCCTACCTGTACTATCTTTCCTAACAACACTTTCTGAAAAAAACAATGAAACACATTCACCTTGCTTTGGAAGTTTTATTTCTTCTTGCTCAGTGTATCAATAGTAGTTAAGGTGGGACTCTTCAACACCTGTGGCTGAACTTTGTAGTATAGACCTAGTCCTGTCTTCAGTTTAGATTCACATTATAATGGACATTCTGCATAAGCAGACCGAATGCCAAACCACTGCTTAATAATGTTCAGTATAGAAGTTTGGATAGTCCTATGTATTAGCTGTGTTATGTGCCTCCTAGAAATATCCTCCTGGAAATGATCTGTCAAAAACATTCATGTTGATATTCAGCACATTCCATTTAAGACCTACCTCTTCAGTATTTGTCTCCTTGAGTTTAGAGTCCTTTTATTTCAAATGTCTCCCTCCTTGTATAACTATGTGTTAATCTTTAAAAAGGAAAAACTGAGTTTCTCTGCCTATGCAAACAAAGCAACAGAATTAGCTCTTTGAAGTTTGGTGTGGTTTAGATTTTGTTTAGTTTAGTGTTTTCTTCTGGTTTGATTTTTTTAAAAGATTTAAATTAATGAGCACTTTTCTGCCCAAATCTAATTAGGTGCTGCATGAATTGCAACATCACACCCCCCTTCTTTACATTTCTTTAAATACTTGAGCTGAAAATAGTCTCCTCCCTTGGATTTCCATATTGCACAGGCCATAGGACTTCACAGAGTTGTGACCAGTTAGTCACCTCAAAGAAACTGGCACAACTAGAATAATTCTACTTACAGTGACAGGACAAGTGTCATTTTTCTCCTGATACTTTCTGAAGTAAATTTTCTGGAAGGAACACATAGTTTTACAGTCCTTGAAAATGCAGTGGCACTTTATTATGTACCTGAGATTTTCACCACCTTCTGAAATCTCATGAAGGAGCTTCTTTGGCAGTGACTGGACGAAATCCTTTAAATCACACACTTCCAGCACCTCCCACAGTTCAAGATCAGAGTGCTTCCCAAGTGGATCCAAATTTGACTGCAGTGTCCCAGAAAACAATATGGGGTCCTAAATAACAACAGAATGTGAGTTCACAATTCCAACATAATCCTAAAACAGTCTGCCACAAATCCTTACATAATAGAGGGAACTGGGACAAGTAATCTTGGAAATGGATCTCTGCAAGGGAAATTGTAACCCTCTGAAGCTGGTAAATGGAAGCACAAAATTATGTGGGGTTCTCTGAGTTCAGCTCTTTCTTGAGGGTGAAACATAAAGGGCAGGAGATTTCTTGTGCATTCACTGTGCTCTGATTCTATGGCTGACTAAAGACCTGCCCGGCATGTGGCAACTGCCACAACATATGAATTATTACTAGTGCTCAGTTTGTGAATACTGCATTCATGAGTACTGTTAATAAAAATAAGAAGGCTATGATTTTAAGTTAAATATGTATAGAGACATGCAGGAAATACTACTGGGGTTGAAGCTCCAAAAAAGCTAGGAGAAAATGAAAACCTTAATTTCCAAAGTGCCAGAGACATTTATTTTAAGTGATATTAACATCATCCATGCACAAAAATGTTTGTATGAGTGGCATTCAGGGAATGTGCAAAAAAAATCTTCAGGTGACCATTCAATTTGTGTTCTAGGTTTTATTTTATACTAGAGCATCCCAATGTAAATCAGTTTACCAGCATGAACACAATCCTAATGATATGTGAACTAATCTTGAGTTTCCTGTCCTGTTCTGAAGTAAGCAGGGACAGCTTTACATGACAGACCCTAGCAGAGTAATTTCCATACCTACTACATACCTTGTGCATGCCACTTTATTCCCAACAGTCTTCAGACATAATTGGAGGCATTTTAAACTATTTTTGCCCTCAGGTAGAACTTGGAAACTCTCTATGTACCTATACACAGACAGACCCTGGAGAAGATGAGTTATTCTAGCTAAGACTGTTAAGCTAAACATGGTATAACAAAATCTAATGTTATACTTGTGGTATCCCTGTTTAGAAGCACCTTCCATGGAACTGCCAAAACTCCACTGGAGGTTTATCCCTCCATCTCTTGGCAGCTTGTGGACTTTGAGGATGTAATTTCTCCCAAAGCTGAATGCCTTATATCATTAAAAAAAAAAAAAAGAATAATAAATAGTTATCTCTAAACCACATATCACCTGTGGAATAATGTTAAGATTTTCACGTAGGTCATGGAGTCCAATAGTTGATATGTCAATTCCATCAATAATTATTTTGCCTTCATATCCCTCCAGAACTCTAAACAAGCAGTTTGTGAGTGTTGATTTACCAGCTCCTGTTCTTCCAACAATTCCAACCTGAAATAGAAAGTGTGATAATAGAGACTGTAACTTTCTGTGCTACATATTCTAGATGGAAAATTATATAGACATAGCGAGTTAAATGATATTGTGAATTCAGTTTCACAGTTCTCAATCCTCAGGAGCTGTACAGCCTATGCCTGGTTCAGAGAGAATCCTCTCCATTGCTTCTCCCTTTTTTTCCTGCACTCCTAAGCTCAAACTAATGACTCTAGACTAGGTCACACCTGGTGTTCCTTTATCCCAAGCCCAAAGTTGATTAGCACTAATCTGGCAGCATATTTCTCTGCATAAACATTCAGCACAGTGGACAAGAGGCTTAATTTCAAATTTGGATCTTCTTTCTTAAAGCTGCCAAATTAATAAAACATTATCTCAGTTTCCTACAGGGATAAAAATTTCTACATGTTTCTACAAACTATTTTTCTCTTCTCATTTCTTTTCATTACTCTCTTCTTCACTTAACATCTTACCTGTTCAACATCATCTTGCTGCATCTCATAGTGAAGTCTCCTTACCTGAAGTACTTTTAAAGTATAAAGCTGTGAAACAGAATTTTATACCTCTGATTTATTTCTTATTACACACCTTCTCTTTACTCTGTGTCTGAAAAGAAACGTCATTCAGGGCTAAACCAAGATCCTTCCTGTAATGAGCCTTGTAGTTGATGAACTCTATTATTCCTCGATCGGGCCACCCCACTGGTGGTCTTTTTGACATTATCCACGGCTCCTGGAATTAAAACCACTGGCATTTCAGTATATGAGAGTAAAAATGTCACAAGGTAATACAAACACTAGGAAAAAACCCCTACATTTGAAAATCCCAGCAGGTTTAGGGTAATTCCAATGCAATGTAATGAAAGGTTAGGCTGGTATCTGGTATCGACAGGAACCGAATTGCATCTGATGCCTAATCTCCCAGATTTTTACAATGCATATTCTATGAGAAACATTTTGTCTTCAGGAGTAGGAAGATGTGAACGAAGAAACCCAAACACAGGGGAAGGGAAAAAGAGAATGATGAAGTAGAAGACAGTCTTTACCTCCATGCTTGGCATGGGCACTACTTTCAGAAAAGCACAATAGCCAAGGTAAACTGATGTGAAGCCAATGTCTCCCCAGACATGATGTGAGTAACAGCTCAGGGTCAGACAGGCCTCTCTTCCCCTCCTCAAATGCTCCTCTTGCTTGCACATAACACAGAGAGTTCACCTGAGCTACAGCTACAGTCCTACTCCAAAATCTACTGCTATGAATGATGATAAAAATTTTACTAGTCAAAGTAGGAATAAAACTGCTATGACTATAAATGTGATGAAGAAGCCACATACTATTCTCAATGGAAAAAAACAGAAAACCCTGAAAGCATGTAATAACAGTTACCTGCTATTACCACTCACCAGTATTACAGTCAATATAATTAGTCATTTTCTATGCATAGAAATTGAATATTCAAGATGAATGCTCAGCATTTCAAGAAGAATACTCACCTCTTTATCCATTGTTGCATATTCACAAATTCTTTCAATTGAAACTGCATTGGTCTCAATTTCACATGCTCTACGCACCCAAACATTCAGAATCTGAATTACCTGGGAAATAGTTACATTGGAGAATGTAAAATTTGGCTCTGCTAGAATACAGCATATTAATTCAAAGACTTACCCTAATATTAAGTATCTCAAAACCTGGATGCTTAATTACAGAAGCCAAAAAATGTACCAAAAAGGCTGGCACATCACATGAACCAAGACCACTCCTTGTCTGCTTTCAGACTGCCCAAAGGCTGTTGTAATTTGCACTCACATAAAAACTCCAGATATCAGAAACTACTTTGGAATCATTAGAAATTGTGTGCAGTATTTGTAGGAAATACTGAAAGGAAAAACACATATGGCTCAGATTGTGGACCCACTATTATACTATTCCCTAGGTAAAGTCAGCTAGCAATACAGAACAATGGATTTGTAATGCAGATGTTTACTTGGTCTGCCAAAGTTGTCATCTTCCAGCACTGGGGATGCTTCTGAAGACAGGATCATCAGAGAATCCTCAGAGAATGGCCTGGGTTAGAAGGAATCTTACAGATCATCCATCTACAATCCCCCATGGTACCAATTTTGTGGTTAAACATTCTACAGGAAAAGACTGAGCCAAGCCAATTCTTAGGGTCAGCTGTTTGGAGATGCTGTGTGTAACTAAAGAAAGAACCGTGCCAATCTGACAATAGATGAAGGTGAAAAACTCTGCAGCACTTGTGACTGTCATCACCAAGTATAGGATGAAATAAAGGAGATTATTCTGTCTCTGAAGAATAGCAAATGGAACTCTTGTGAGCTGGCTGTGATGTGTACAGGCCATGACAGGGAAGTGGCTCTACAGCTTTTATTCACTTGTTTTTATCAGCTGTGTTTCTGAAGCACTTACCGCAGTGAGAATCTGAACAATGTGAGGCACCTTAGCATCACAAAATTGAAGAAAACTGGATGCTTAGTTTCTGTCTACATCATACTTCAGATTTATTTTAACCAGCAACTTACCAATAAAGTTTACCTGCTTCAAAAGACACTTCAAACATGGTTCTCACATACTACCTTTGCAAGGGCAATGCCAAATTAAATTACCTTAGTGAACTAAGTAAATGTTCCTATATAACATTCACTAAGTGAACAAGAAATCAAATATGAAGTATAGTTGTATCTTATTTGGTTGAACAAAACACTTCAATCATACCTAGCTTTGTTAACTAGCTTTTAAAATATGTTTTAATAATTATTATTCCATCTAAATTCAAAAGTGGAAAATAATTAATGGGAAGCTTCCCAAAATTAATGCAGTTCAAAGGGAAACTCCCTTTTGCCCACGGATTTACTGTAATTGATGCCACTGTGTATATTTACCTACTCAACTTCACTGTACGTACTCTACTCTTTTCATATGCAATGTGGTAACAGCACAGAGTTCATACTTACATTTAGAGCATAAGATATCGATAAACCCACTGTAGAAGAACTCGCTGTATTTCCAGTCAGTGCTACAAACAGTGCAGCAAAGAACACCGTCAAACTCCCCAAAAACTCAAGCCTGACAGAAAGCCATCTATAGTAAATCAAAGCAAAGAAAAAAAACCAATTACCCACAGATTTTTTTTATAGCACAGTGAAGATATTTCTAATACAATGACTCTTTGAGATAATTACATTAGCAATTTACCCACTTTCCCAAAGAGATATGTACTATCATTCCCATTTTACAGATGAAGTCGGAGGGGAATATGGCATGTCTAAAACTGGTACCAGCACTCAGACTAAAATGCCTGTGTCTCAGCTCCTGGCTAGCATTCCCTTCACTCCTCATTCCATCTGAAAAAGATTCATGTATATGACTGAAAATCAGACATGAAAATCCCCTCCTTGCTAATCTCTGCCTGTAACTGAACAGCATCACAAAAGTGAGGAAATGGACTTTGTTTCCTTAAACTCAAGATTCCACCCTCAAGATCCACTTGGTGCCTGTGGGTACAGACACCAGGCTACTTACACATGAACTACAGACATATAAATTCCATTTGTTTACAAACTTGTCAGAGAAAGTGTTAAGTTGAAATGCAGCACAGTCCATGCACATGAACTATTGATAAACTTCCTTCTTTTTTCTTTTATTTTTTAAATGTTCTCATCCCAGACAGCATATGCACATTTTCTATCAACCTGCTAGTTTCTGGTAAATACAGAAGAAATCATGCTAATGTTTAGACATAATCTACACATTCGTTACAGTGGTGGATAAATTGCTCTTGTCCTTCTGTTTCTCAGTGGCTTTTACTCTGACTAAAGATAAACACCGAGTTGTGGAACTCCCCAGAAGAAGGTTCAATCACAGACACAGGACAGCTGCAAAGCACCTGTTTGAGATGAGGTTGTTGTAGAAGCAAACTAAGTTCTCATACACAACGTGGTAGTTCTTTCTAATGAATCTCTCTTCGTGGCCAAATGCTCGAATTGTGGCTCGCCCTACAAGGGTCTCACTGAAGTGGGAGATCACTGGAGACTGTGATGCTCCTGCCAGACGCCGAATTTGTCGTGAGCTGGCGATGTAGTATCGCTGACAAAACATACAGACAGTTCCCAGTTAAATATTCTCATAAGGAATTCCTGCAGATTTTGAATATGAAAAAAGTTGGAAGTGTCTACACAGAAAAAAAAGCTATTTGAGAACAGTATAAAAATAAACCCCAACTGTCTCTTGGGACAGGCCAACATTGTAATGTTGACATTGCTGCAACAGAGAAATTACTGGTAAGGTGAAAATAAAAGAACACTATTTCCAAATTCTCCAGAAAATGTGCTATACCACCAGGGTATGTAGCAACCAACTAAAACTTCAATGTAACTTTCATATTAGAATGTCCCAAGTATTCCTCAGCCTTTATTTCTTCCTTATAATGATGTCTATATTTCAAATTCTTAGCAGATATCAAATTCAGGCATTCTTTTCCTTCCTCTATGTTCTTATTTTAAGATCTTTAATCACAGACCATATTTTGAGCATCAAGAAACAGGAATGCAGCTATTATTCTTTCTGAAACATTGTTTTTTGGCTTCTCAGTGGCATAACTGACACTCTGCACAAAAATTGCACAGGTAGTTTAGGTATCATTCTATGTACAGCTGCTGTTTCTTTTAACTTTCACTATAACATACACCCCATTTCTTCAGGTAACTTCAGCAAATTTCTTGCTGGGATCTATATCAATATTGTACCTTCCCAAGAAAAAGCCAAATATGAAGACAAATATCTAAGTTGTTAAAAGTTTCCGAGTATTACAGGACATATTCAGGAAGTGTTCAAATGTCCAGAAGATTTTATCTGAAAACAATTTCAGATGTGCTTTGTATATATTTTTTTTTCACAATAACACCTAATTTAAGCATGTGCCCTTGATTGTTTTAGACACTTCATCCACACACATCTAGAAATCCCTATATAGGACAATGCACTTACTTGGATAGTAAAATAAAAGTATCCCAGGGGAATAACCACCACAATGAACAGTGGTGAGGCAGATGTGATAACTAAAATGGTTCCAATTACATCTAGTGTACAGTTCAGCCAAGTTCTCAAGTAGAAATGGAAACAGACATCCACTATAAATAAATCCTGTAATAATGCAGAGAAGAATTAAGATTTTGTGAGTAAATTCCATTAAAAACGTTGAAAAACCTAAATTAACTGATCTTTTATTGTATTACACAACAACTCTTGGGATTATGCTAGAGAACACAACCATCAGCAGTCACTTAGTTGGTAATTCATTGCAACAGTCTAGTTATGATGAGAGTGGGAAGTATTAAAAGTTGTAGTAAATAACACTTGTTTGTTTATTAGAGGTTCCACTTAAAGCCAAAGCAGTACAGAAGCAGAAAATATCACTCTGCCTGTATGCCTCTGAGAATGTGAATTTAATGTATTAACTACTTCTGACAATAACATTTGATTCTGACATGTAATATACTACTGAAGGCAAATACAGTTGTTTTTTTAAAAAACAGACCAAATCTAGGTCTGATAAACCAACTGCACCTCAGGAGTGGTCTTTGAAGAATGGCCTCAACAACCTTGGATAGGGTCTCCTGCCAATAACATGTTTTGATGATTTGTGAGAAAGTACTTGAGACAGTTCTTTAAGTTTTTGCACTGGAACAGCTTCCCAGTGGTTGATATTGCAGCCCTTTCCCTGCACATCATTATTTCTTTCACAACACTAAAATGGAATTGAAACAGGCTCACTCAAGCTTCATTCTGACAAACTGGAAAATCCGCATGAGTTTTCCCTTTACCTTTGTGAACCTGCTGATGATCTGACCAACTGGACTGGTCTCAAAACGCTGAAGGGGAAGGTGCAACACGTTGTCCAAGAGCTGACGATGCAATGCCCGGGAAGCAGAGAGGGATCCCCTGGTGAGCACATAAGCACCACAGCAAACCAGCAGGCCTGGGCAATGCACAGATTGAAAGACAGGATGAATGGCTGGGGAGGGAAAGGGGATGGAGCTTCTTCCTACCACTGTTTTGTACCACAGTGAGCAATCTCACAGTTGCACTTCCTCTCTCAGTTTTACAAATATTTGCAAGTTGTAGATGCATCTCTCACTACTTCAAAAGCATGTTTTTTTGCCTGCAGTTAAGCCTCTCCTGCCAGCACACCACCACACATCCATGCTTGTTCCCTCCCCTCAGTGAGATGTCAACAGAGCTTCAGTAGGTTACACCTAGATGTTCCAAGAACTCAGAAATATCATCAAATTAAACAGGATTTTTAATACCTATCTGTATATATGTCTCCTGTTCTCCCCAGGTTTAGCTACTACACTGTCTTGCACACCATGAAACAACCAGCATTATTTCTTTACTAATACACATTCAGGCAGATCAAACTTGGCAAACAGTGAAAAAAGACTCACAAATGCTCATCCTTGCCTTGAATGAATCCCAGAAGCCCATAGATACAAAGCTTATAGTTTTGTGTTTGTTTCCACTCTGTGAGATCGCTAACTTGTGCTGTTTCTGCAGTCCAGGTGCTGAGCCATAGGTTTTGTCCAATGCCCAGGGCATTCTGGCCTACATAAGCAGCTATGGTCAACCACATCCACAGCCAGTTGAAGGCTTGGAGGTATTTCAAAACAACTGACATTTTCATCTACAGGAAAAGAACACATTAAGAAAAGAAATTACCTGCAAAATAATAAAAAAGCCCTTCGCCTTGTAAAAAAAAAAAAAGTTACTTATAAAATCATCATTCTTGAAGGCAAATACACATTATACAATGGGAATTGGATACATTAAATTTTGAATAAATCTAAATGATTTCTCAATTATATCTGATAAATTAAGTATACAAAATTGCACTGTGAAAAGGTTTCCTCTCCCACTAGACTGTTCTTTTAATAATAAATGTTTTAGGCAATCTTGCTTGCGATCCTTTCCAGCATTGGACTTTGATACATGTAGATTATACAACACAAAGAAACAAAGAGAAAGAAAATTAAAAAAAAAAAACAAAACAAAAACAAAACAACAAAAAAACAACAACCAAGACTGCAATTCCTGACAGTTTGTATAAAGCAAATGGAAGTAAAAACTTTAGAACTACCACTCTGGGTTACTGGAGCCAAGGAAATTAGTGCCAGCAGGAGAAAGTTCTCATTCTTGGTGTAGATGAGGACTAATAGGCCAAACTCAGCCAGGCCATTGGAAAGGCAGAACTGGGAGGAGCAGACTGTTGGATTTCATTACAAGGTCTGAGTGAAATGAGCTCCACTTGGCACAAACTCTTCTGTAAATTAATTTTTTTCCCAAGTGCCTATTTCTACCAGAAACTCAAACCTTATTTACCCATCCACCCCACTGTTCTTATTTCAATCAAACTACAGCTTCCCAAGAAGTTTTGACCTTCTCCAGGTTGTTTCACTTATTCCTTTCCATGTCTCTGGCAGTTTTTTCTAATGGAGACTACAGAAACTGTGTTTTCAGCATAAACCAATACTGCAGCAGTGTAACCATGAAAAATTTCTAGTGCTCCAGCACACAGCTATTTAAACTTCCTAAGTGTAAAACAGAGAGAATGCTTTTCTAACAGAGATAAAAGCTTTTCTAATAATCTTCTTTCTGAAATATGCAAAACTGGACAGATCTAGATGTAATATGCAAATACAGCCCGTAGCACACCATTAAAATAAAAAATTTCAGACTACATACTTAAAACTTGGTAAAAACTTGTATGATTGATTTTAAATTCAGTAAAGAGATGTAAGAATCAAAAAACTGCAACTGCAAAATAAGACATTTTTGTAAAAGGAAATGTCAAAGCTTTTTCTATTAGTGATACTCACATCACCAGCAGCAACTTGCTCTTTATTGTTAGTGCCTGTTTTCCACTGACCAGGGGCAGAGCTGGAAACAAAAAAATACTTTTAAATCTTCCTGTGAATCCTCATACAAAGAATATATCCATTTACTCTCAAGTAAGAATGAATACTATATAAATACTATAAATACCATATAATCTTTTCCTGCTTAACATACTTTGGCTCACACAGTGAAGCAGCCCTTGAACTGGACCTCCTGAACTCCTGTGGCACATTCACTGGATTTCTTTTGTATAAAGGGACACCACACCACACACCTGCTCTCCAGGGAACTTCCAAAGTGTGTTCAGGCTTAACCCATGTTTCCAGTGAAGTGTGGTGCCACAGCCTTCAGCACTTAGGGCTGTTCCAGCATTGCATCAGTTAAGCAATGGCGAATTATTTGCTTTTAATACCTACTCTTTATGTTTCAGCAGCCCTTTTTGTTGCAGGCTCCTGCCCAGCTGGCCATCTTCCTTTGAAGAACTCGCTACAATGGAAAAAAAGCAGAGAAATCTCTTTGGTGTTTATACGATGAGCAGACAGGTACAGTACAAGAAGCCAGAAATAAAAAGTGGCAGCAAAATGATGAATGGGGATACTTTTAAGTTAGGAAGTCCTTAACTTGACCTAGTACTGGGAGAGCTACTACACAAGACAGATATATTTATGACCAAATATTAGAACTCTGACAGCAGGTAAATCTCACCCATAAGCCTAGAGTACCCTTGGAATTCCATTAGTGCTTACAGTGAAAATATAAGTATTCCTGCAAATACTAATATTAGTGTTTATCTCAAAGAGTTCTTGCATCACGGCTGGAAAGCTGAGTTTACTGTTCATTGTGTGTTACTGAGTCAAACATCTTTTTCTTACAGAAACCCATTTTTTCTTTTCTTTTTTTTTTTTTTTCATATTTGATGTTATTTTTGTCAACAGATGTTAAGACCAAGATATTTTCTACATCCAGGCATCCTGCTGAGTGGACCTCTGCAGTAAAATTTTGTATCACAACACACTGCATGCTGTTTCTTTTCCTCATGACCTTGATTCCCCTTCCCTCTCTTTATCATCCTTTGTGAATAATGCACATTTCCTTGCAGGGCTACCTCACACTGTCATCCCAGCAAAGCTGCTGTTCTGCCTTTCCACTCCTCCCCATCAAACCACACCAGACACTTCAGAGCACTGGCTCCAGTACAGGGACAACAGAGTCTCAATTTAGTGTTGCTAAAACAACTGAAAACCAGCATTATAAACATCTGGGGTCACTTAGATCTTATAGGACTCTTCTGTTCATGTGGATAGATTCCTTCTCTCAAAATTCAATAACCACAATTAATCTCCTCTTGAAATGCATGACAGAAACAGGTCAGACTGAAGAGTCATTGTACCTACTTCTTCTTTCCCACAACTCCATAAAGAGAACACACTGAACAACTCAAGTACAGAGACAAGCTGAGTCCCAATCCACGTGAATGATCTGCATGCCTTTTTAAGGGACTGTGCAATATTTGTTTGTACTGTCTACTTGGTGACTGGAAGTATTTAGTAAGAGTAAAAAAGTTTAATTGATTTTTTTCTCCTACAAGTTGACCATATTCTCCTGCTGTGCCCCGTGATTACAGGAGTGGAAGGTGATGGAAATGGGGATATCCCATACAAAACAGGCCACAATTGTTGACACTGCAAGATTAATTTGAAATTAATTATTGGGCAATGAATCCTTAGTAGAATCAGGGAACTTTATATGGTGATTAATTCAGTATGTAAAAGTAGAAACCAGGTGCCTAATGTGGTTTTATCATACCACTTGATCTCAACACATTAAATCTGAAGGTTTTTTTAAGCTTATAACCTATAATTTTATTAAAAAAAATAGAAAGGAACGGTCTTTATTTCCCAGAGGAGTATTTTGAGAAGCTAGAATGAAAAGTAGAAACACTGAACAAACACTGTTTACAAATTTTCTCACCTTTCACTGGGGTTGTCTCTTCACTTGTACGCTCTGCATTGAAGTCCTGAACAAGCTCACCAAAATCAGCTCTCCTGGAAATGAGTTCTTGGTAGGTCCCCATTTGCCTTATTCTGCCCTCCTCCATCACTATTACCAGATCAGTGTGAGACAGGAGGGTGAGGTTATGGGTCACCAATATACGAGTCTGAAACACAGTGTTTTCCATTTTGACATATAAATACAAACATGCACTAAAAGTAGAAATTCAGTTATGACTGATGGAATGGTATAACAGAATAATGTAATTCTTCTGTGATTTTACTAATCTAATTTTCTACATCATTATTAGCATTAGTATTATTTATTGCCTTCTTCTTCCTCTCCGACTTTTAATTGCTGATTGTAATGTTAAACTTTGAGCCCACAGCTGTTCACTATTACTTGCATTTACCTGTTTCTTAATGCTTAATGTTCCTTACCTGTTCCCTGCTTAGGAATGGTTTAGATTAGGTTGTACAGAAAAGACCTTAGATACTACAGGTTTTAATTACATGTAGGTTTGAGAGTCTCAGTATACAAATCTGCTTACAAGTCTACCATTACTAGAGCTCTTGCTTCTGCCAAATACTTATAACCAATGCATAAATATTTATACACTGAGCAGGTAAATTCAGAAAAGGGAGAAGGGAGAGAAGGAAAGTGAAAGACATTTACCAAGTAAGTAATGCAGATACAACAGTAAGTATGTCATGTATTACATGTGTTTTGCAGGCAGCAGCCAGCAGGAATAATCTGTACTAATTCACAACCCTGAGGAGAGATTTTTGCAAGCTATCTTACCTTTCCACATGATGAGTTTTTAAATGGGAGAATCCTTTGGATTCCAGTTCCCCCTAAGAACTTCTCTGTTCAAGAAGAAGCCTTTCTTTCTATAACCTGTGCTGGCTATAACCTGTTTGCTGCAGTGAGGCCTCAAGTGTGACCACAAAGGGCTCTGTTCTGCCTTCCATGTGCACACACCACAGCAGTCCCCAAAACCGCCATTAAAGAAGAAATGAGCAACTGCTGTATGAGTCTTTCAGATTCCTACCTTTTTCAGTCTACAAAATAGGCTTCAGACTGGCACAATGAGCTGTGCTTTTTATTTTTATTCAGAATAATTTTCGTCAATGTATTAGGTAAGGGATGAGCTTTTGTAGAGTGACTGGACTTTTATGATGTCTGTTGTATTGCACAAAGCAGTTCATCCCCCGTTTGAAAGGAAGCCATCCTACCTTACCTTGCTTTTTAGGAGACCTGAAGGGCCAATTAACTTCTCAAAAAGATGTTTTCCAACATGAACATCTACAGCAGACAGGGGGTCATCCAGGAGATACAAGTCAGCATTGCTGTACGCAGCTCTAGCAAGGCTCACTCTCTGCTTCTGCCCTCCACTTAGATTGACACCCTAAGAAAAGAAAGGCAAAACAATCCATATTTAAATACAAAATGCTAAAGAAAACCGGTGCATCATACTCAGTCTCATCCTTGTTCTTCTCAGGTAATCAAAGCAGATTGTATACTACATACGAAAATAGAAGGGCAACATTTGGATATTCAAGTAATTAGAGCAAAGTTTGGGCTCTGTTCATTATTCCCACTCCAAAATGGGCAGATGCAAAGTACTTTGGAAAATTAAAAAATAACTTATTTCCAGTCACACAGGCATTTTTACAGTATAGAGGAAACCCCTGGAGAACAGGACAGGGCTGACACAAACTACTGTATAGAAGAGAGCCATTTTAAAAGTTAGTAAGAACTCAGAGCTTGAACAGAAGTTAAGCTCAATGTATGTATGCTGACTAAGGAGAAAGGCTAGATATACCTAGCTGAGCACTGATAAGTCATCAGTGTCAATTATCCAATAGATAATACATAAAAGCATAAAAGCCATAACTTATTGCATCATTTCTTACACCTTAAATTCTCACCCTTTCTCCAATCTCTGTTTGGTCTCCATTTGGTAACTGTTCCAAATCTGGCAGTAAAGCACAAGCCTCTAAAACGAGTTCATAGTATGACCTGTTTAGATCTGCACCAAAGAGGATATTTTCCTGTAAACTGTCATTTTGAATCCAAGCCTGCTGAGAAACATATGCCACTGAACCCTAAAATGAATTGGAAACACTTTTTTTACTTGGGCAGTCTGAACATACAAAATAGCATTTAAAAACAAATTTGAAATTCCATCTTTGTCTTAAAGTAACCAGTAATTCCTTCCAAAACTTGATTATCATTAAACTGTTAAAATTGTTATTAAGTCAGGTAATAAAAACAATGTTTTGAGTATTACTGTATAACAGCATTATAAAAGCACAAATGACTTTGAATAAAATGGACAGAGCTGGGACATACATGGAGTAAAGTGTTCCAGGAAAGATCACAGAGACAAACAGGTATCCCTTGTAATATTTATTTGCAGCAAAATAGGTCTATATTAGGTAGAAATCAAAATACAGTTTGATTGTACTGTTATATAATATTATGTGGAACATGTGAGCTTTAAAATTTAAGATTACAGGATAGGAACTATAACTGGAAATGCTCAGAAATATTTTCTTATATTAAGCTACACGCCCTCTGAAAAATCTATTAATTCTTCTTAATTTAGGTACTGAGAAGTGGGCAGGGCAGGGGCACACAGACTTTCTTACTCTTCTCTGAATTGTTCCTTCGAGCTTCTCCATTTCTCCAAGAACAGCAGAAAGAAAAGATGACTTTCCAGATCCAACCTGTCCCACAACAGCAACTAAAGAGCCTTTAGGAATGCTGACACTCAAGCTGGAAATATTGAGGAAGACAAATTAGTGATCCTCTCTGTAAACACTCCATCATGGATTGGATGGATGGTCACTGTAATATGGATGGTCACTGTAATATGGATGGTCACTGTAATAAAGAAAGGGTCTGTATTACCCTTAGAATTATGAGAAATTAGTACTTCAGTTTGCACATCTTTTGACTGTGTACCATTTCAAGAATTGCAATAATGACTTCAAGGATAAATTTATTTGTCTGCAAGTTAGAGGCTGGGCTTTCATCTGGTCATAAGGTGCAGTACCTGTACTCCATGCTCTCTGGATCCAAGCATGTTCTGATTTGAAGGCCCTATGCTACAATAAGCACAGTCCCTTCAGATTACATCTGGAAACACAAAGGAGGAAGGCAAAGACTGTGCCCAAAGACTACACCAGAGTCTAATGAAGTCTGTATGTAATGCTGAAGGGAGCTCATGCCTGGACACTGCATTGCAGCCTCTGGTGGACACTCAATGCCATGTTAGGGAAAGGGATCCCCTGACCCTGAGAGGAACAGGGTAGACAGTGTGGTGGGAAGGTTAGACTGGCTGGGTTTTAACCTCTTCAGCTGCCTCAGTAACATGAAACAGCTGTACAGAGCTTATTGGATAGATTCTCCATTCCTCCCCAGGGCTTGATTTTGCCGTTTCCTTACTAATCCTCCAACATATTCATTCTGTAGCAGTTCAAGCACAGCTCAATTTACACCTGAGAAATACCTTGTTAAGAAACGACAAACAAAATGAGGGGTGTATTCAGGCAAGAGAGACCACTATAAGAAAAGCAAACTTACTGCTTGTTTTTTTCCAAAGGAAGCCACAGGCTAGTTTTCACATCAGGATTCAATGCAAGGATGCATAAATGACCTTAGCTTACTTGTAGGCAATATGAAATCTACCAAAAGGCCATCTTCCCCCTTAATTAATACTCCCAAAACGCAACTGAGGAAAAAGTGGTACAGTTCAAAATCTGTTGCAGTTTAAAAACTGACTCCAGTTTAATCTCCTTTGTACAAACTGAGGAGCCAGGTGGTAGGAAAGAAAAAAGGAGGCAGGCAGGAAGGAAAAAGAGCACAAGCTTCCAACCTAAGTTATACTGTGCAGTGCTGGGGAACATGCACTTTCCTGTGGTTCCTTTCAGAGCATCAGGGAGACTGGGTCAGATTTGACATTCCAGAGCACACTGATCACATGGGAACTTTGGAAACAATAATTTATGTTCTATTTGGTATGTAACATCATCAATTAATTTGAATCAGAATACAAAATCTCTACAGACATCACATTCTGCCACAGGAGTAACATAAAAATAAGTAACAAATACCTTACTTTTTCAAGACTGGCAGGCCATTTTTCTCCCAGCGGAAAGAAGCATCAATAAAACCAACAGCATGACCTATTGCAGTAAAGAAATTAGGGAAAAGAGTTGCTAATCCATCCCCTCAGTTGTGTTTCTTAATAATCTTCCATATAAAATCATGTCCAATTAAAAATTAATAACTACTGCTTACTTCCACTGTAGTTTGTACTGACATCCTCGGGGTTAAGATCCTCAGCAAACAGAAAATCCTCTAAACGGCTCAGAGAAACTTTGGTCTACAAAGTGAACATATACATGTAATATAATTATAATATGCTTGTGATCCCTATGTTTTTAAATAAAACTTTAAAAGTTTTAGATAATGTGGTGAGACAGACTCATTTAATGACAGACAAAAAAAAGTGTTTAGTTATTTCAAAAACAATTTCCTTAAGGTACTACACAATCTAAAGTAATCAATAAGTCAATATTTGAAGATATAGTTAATCCTTGAATGTGCAGTTTCTCTGCCTCAATTAGTTTGTTTACATAAACCTGTGGTTTAGGTTTTTTCCTTTCCTATTTTTTAATTCTGTTAAGAAATAGTACACAGTAAGTCTCTCTTCGCAGAATGAAGAAAGACAACACTGCACTGTGAATGCACCATGAGATGTCCATCACTGTGCTGTGACAAAGTGACATTAACTTACACTTGTGCTTATTTTTAAGCTATTAACCCATAAGAAAAGACAAAGTTTTGGTCTTACAGTATACAAACTAGAAATGAAATCAAATGAGGAGCAGTAATTGCTCACAGTGGTCCCCTTCCTTACAAAGGCTGAGTTGTGCACAAGCTGGGACAGAGTACATTCACGAGCAGCTCATATGATATACACTTAATAAACAGAGTGTCAAAAGCTAGAAGTTCCCAACTCAGGTGGTAACACTATTGGTGTACCATTAGACCTGAAGGTTGCTGATATGGGATCCTCAGCAGCTCTATTCCTTTTTTCTCCACTTCCTTCAGTGGTGACTTGACAAAAAGAGAATTGTAGAGTCCACAAGGGGTCTCTCCTACTTGGTACCAAGATCTCCAATATATAACAGTGGCTCAGTGATTTAAACGTGTGCAGCCCAAACTGTTCAGAGTTTATCTTCTGTGGTTTACGAGGAAGAGAGGTTGAGAGAGTAGGAGAAGAAGTTGAGCCTAATCCACTGAAGGAAGAAAAGCAAGAAATAGGAAGCTCAGTCACAATTAGGTGTGCTACCCAATTTTCATTGTACTTAAATGACTGAGAGGCATCCTTTAAACAGCCTTCATGCTCTGCATTCCATAATAATACTGTGCAGTTTCATGTCAATATTAACTGTAAGTTAAAATTATTACTTCATCACTCCAAGAAATGGCTGAGACATGACAATACAAAATCAGCCTTTTGTAGAACTTGTTCATAATAAGCTTACCTGGGCTACAGCAGAGATCACAGAGGGCAAATCGAACAAAGGCTGTCGCAAAATGTTGAATAAAGAAATAGATGTAAACACTTTAGTTGCTGTTAAAACATTCTCTTTGTCCAGATGAAAGAAGACTCCAAAAGTAGCCAGTGAGACCTTTTAAATACAAAACCAAAAAAAAGATGTATTACAAAGCACAATCACACTATAACTTATACACAGATATCATTTTTGTTATCATTTAAAAGGTGTAGGCTCCCACTTCTGCTCTCATATAAACACGGACTGTGTAACTGTTGCACATGGATACTACTGTGTAGCTGAAATACTGAGTGCAGACCTATAACAATTTTAGTGAACTAAAATCACAGCTACTGTGTTTGACCCCATCAGACACACATGAAACTATATGAGATCGCTTTCCCATCTCAGGATGCCATCCTTGCTTGGCTTAATCCCCTGGTTGTCCTTCACTCAAGATTATCTGCTCCATGTACTACCCCAACACCAAGGTCAGGCTGACAGGACTGATCCTCCTTCCAACCATTCTTGTAGATGGTGTCCCATTTGAGCACTTCTACCAGCTCTGCCAATACTGGATGGATCCCATCCAGCCCCACAGACCTGTGAGGGTCTAAGTGATACACCAGGTCACTGACCATTTCCCCTCAGATTACGGGGGCTTCATTCTGCTCCCTGTCTGTGTCTTTCAGCTCAGGGGTCTGTGTACCCAAAGAACAATTGGTCTTACACTACTAAAGACTGAGGACAAGAAGGCATTAAGTACCTCAGTCTTCCCTCAGCCTTTGCCACTTTCCCTCTCATTTAATACAGGATGGAGATTCTCCTTAGAGCTCCTTTTGTTGCAGATGTATTTATAAAATATTTTTTGTTGACTTTTATGGTAATAGCCAAATTAAGTTGAAGTTGGGTCTTGGTTCTTCTTAGCTCCTCCCCGCACAACCTCATGACATCCTTGTCGTCCTTGTAAGTTGCCTGAGCCTTCTCATAAACTCCATTGTTGTTTTTTTTATCTCCTGAGTTCCAGCTAAAACTCTGTTCAACAAGGCTGGTCCTCTTCTTCCCCACCAGCTCATCTTTCAGTGGGCAGGGATGGTCTGTTCCTGCACCTTTAGGAATTCCTTCTTTTAGTAAAGCCTTTGACACCATTACCCACAGCATTCTCCTGGATGGTATCTAGTGAACCTGGTTTTATCCCTTTCCCCCTTCATATCCAGTTTAAAGCCCTCTCACTGCTCCCCTCTAACTCCTGCACAAAGATCCTTTCCCCCTGGGAGAGAGGTGTACCCCGTCTGATGCCAGCAGGTATGCTATTGTACAGACCAATCCACAATCCAAAAATCCAAAGTTCTGCTGGTGATATTAGTCTTGGAGTCAGGTGTTGATCTGCTTGCTCATTATGTTTCTTCCCTTATAATTCTCTGCAACTAAAAGAATAGACAACACTGGGCTCCTGACCCCTTAACCACTCACCCCAAGGCCCTGAAGTCTTCATTTGCTTCCCAATGGAGTTTAACAGAGGGATGAAAAGATCCAAATATCTCAACGCATTCTTCATAGAACGCTACTGAAACGAGGCTGGGATGAATTTGTGGGGTTTTTTTGTTTGTTTGTTTGCTTGAGTTTTTTATGTATTTAGAGGTTCAGTGTTTGAGGAAAGATAGCTAAAAAATACAGTCAAAAAATGCATTCCCTTAAAACTCACAGGCAGTTGAGTTCTATGCAACAGGAACAATGTAATTAAAACAGTGACATGAGATTTAGGAGGTCTGAGATTCTGAGTTTCTTTAGGAGGTCTTTAAAATTTCAGATAATTCATAATCTCTCTCCTTCCCACTCTCTCTCTATATACTGTTATAACTTGAGAATTCAAATGTATTGTGTTGAGAAATGTAATGCTTTGAGGAACTGGGAGGCAACATTTGTGAGCCAGTCAGCTACTAAAGCAACAGAGAACAAGAGAAACAGTCCTGCATGAACTAAGTTTTATAAAACCAACCATAAAAGGAATACACGTCAGGGTCAGCATGGAGTAAGTTGTCAGATATCCAGATGACTTCAGAACATCCACTTCATGTTCTCTAATGCTCAAGACCTTCCTTTGATAGGCAGGTTCCCATGCATAAAGTTTCAGGATCTAGACAGTCAAACAGACATCTTTTAATAAAACAGAAAAGCAGCGACCATGCTTCAGAAATTCACTTAATCTCCAAGTATCATTTTTAAATATTCAGCAATACCAAACAACAAAAATGTGAATGTTTTACAAATGAAAGCAAGACCTGATATAACTCTAAATTAGGTTGTTCTTACGGGAAATATATCTTAGTCACTCTTAATTATTCAGATTTCAAAGTCTCCCTTATGCGTCCTAAAGGGAGAACTGATTTAAAAACAGGGTAAATAACAAAAATAAGACAACTCCTAAAAATACTTTGCTTCTATGCTACAGTCTTGCTCTGCTAAATGTTTTAAGACATCTATTAACATACTTTATATTTTTATTTAAAATGTGGTAGTAAAATTAATGTATCATGGATAGTGAATTTTTCAAATCAAACCAGCATGTTACATTAAAACATTTTCTCTTTAAACTTGTATCACTGTTGGCTGAAATACTACTCATAAAACCTAAGTTTTTTAACTAACTTACTATATTTACAACCTAACTAAAAGAACCCAAGTCCCTTACTAGTTGTGTCATTACCTTTATTCCATGTAACATTTCACTTAGTAGCTTGACTTGTTGATCCGAATACTTCATTTGGCTTTTCTGGTTAAAAGACAGCAATGGTTTCATTTTTCAAAAAACAAATGCATTTGGAAAGTAAAATATGCAGTGAACTGTAGGTACTTTTATGCTATTTTTTTCTTGCTGAAAAACACATTAGCACTGCAGTTATACCAGTTTCAGACAGACATAGTAAAAAAAATTAGATGGGGATTAAATACACTAAAACAGCTATTTTACCCCGCAAAATAGCTTAAAGGTACATTTTAATTCTTGTGCAGTTTATTTTTCTTTCCATTAAATTAAAATCTGATTTCCAGTTCCCAGTGTGTTCAGGAATTACAGTATTTTTTATCAAAACTGCTAAGCAGGTAAACAGACTCAAAACCAAAATAATCTAACACTAAATAGACACACACATGAATATATATATATAACACTGTATGAATATAAAACACTGTATACATACACATGTACATACACAGGAGTTAGGAAGAAAATTTCACCTGTTACTGATTAATACATTGTTATTTAAAGAACCAAAGAAACATATAAATTATTCTCACTCCTATGCTACACTCAGACTCTTCTGAATCTCACATTGCTGAAATACTCATTAATAGCCTCTTTAATGTCTTATGAGTCTTATTCACATTTAACAAGAAGTGAAATCCTTTTAGACAGTGATTTCCTTTGTACCCTGTATTTCTTCTCTCTCTCATTTCACAGTAGGGATCTAAGTGCATATGCAGTTGCTGCACCTCATCTGAAAAAGAGGTGAGGGTTTTGGGGTTTGTTTGTTTGTTTTTTGGGTCTTTTTTTTTTTTTTTTCAATGTCTGTGAACTGTCACAGCCTTACTAAAGAATTAATGGGGACAGTCTTCACTGCATATTACACCATCAAAGGCATAACCGACATAACCAATTGTCTTGACAGAAACGCACAACTTAGGGTTGAAGTATTTTTTTCCAGTGAAGTTCACAGAGATATTCAGAGTAACAGGCAATACAGTGCCAAGAGATCTGTAGCATCAGAGAAGCAAAAAAGAAGTCAGAACACACAGGGTACCTCCAGGAGAATTCCCATAACCTCAGGAGAATGTGCTAGACTTTAGTGAGCAGCTTAGTCTGAATAATAAAAGTGGAAGAGGGCCATAATCCTACAAAATCCCTTATTGAATGAGATCCGCTCATGTAATATGTAAAAAAAAAAAAGCCTAGCAGTTTCCTACATTGAGTCATACAGTGAGTTTTACTGACACAAAAGTATTATTTCAGACTAATGGTATTTTTTGGATACCTAAATTTAGGTATCCAACCTACACACTAGTTGAGTTATCAAACATACAGCTTGGTTTCTGCAGTCACACTTTCCCCCTCGCTGAAAAACATCTGCAGCCTGGCACAGTTCATTTGTTTGGGCGATAGCTTAGATGTACCAACCCTAATCTAATACATGCATAATCTGTCTCCCCCTTCACTCCCATTTTATGACAACCCAATTATTATGCTTCCTTAAATACCTCACCTTCAGTGTTCTTACTCGGGCTGCAATGTGTGCATTTATAGGTATAACCAAAAGCAGGAGTGCAACACCTGCCAGCACCGAGGGGCCAAGTTCCTTCCAGAGAAAGACAACAGCCATGATGATCTGAAAAGGTGCTGACCACAAGAGGTTCATGTTGATGGCAAGCTCTAGGAGCTGCTGAGCATCTGCTGACAGCAGGTTAACAATCTGGCCAGTTGTAAAGTTTTGTCGTGAGGAGTTTGCTAAAGTTAAGGCCTGTAATGAGAAAAGACAGAGGTCACAAAAATCAACAACTTTTACTGCCAAGGGGACAACAACCAGGGCAAAGCTGAGCTTGGCAAAACAGACTTGCAACTCTTTCTAATAAATAAACAGGACAATACAGCACAAAGAGGGCTCAGAAAGCCTCAGCCTTGCCCTGGCTTAGAATCTCCCAGAGCAGGAACCAGAACTGACAGGTACCATCCCAGTGTGGCAGGCAGATACCACCAGTCCCAGGTGCCTCGGGACTGACACCCAGATGAACTCACACACACTCTCTCTCTTTCCCTGTTAGTGCATCATGTTTTCCCACTGTGTCACCTGCAGCTCCTGTGTGCAACATGACAGTGCTGCAGCAGCTCACTCCACCATCCACCCCACGTCCCAAATACAGCCCTGACCTGGCATTCTCTAATCAGCTCTGCTCAGAGGGAAGAGGATGCATCTCTACTCTGTAATTTAGAAAACTTCCCAGATGGGCCCACTCCCACTGAAGCCCCTATTCCCCTGTTCATAACCTGATTTACTGACACGCCTTGATATGCAACTTGAGAGAATGTTACAAGTTAAATTTTTGTGTATTGGTTCAGCAAATACCTGAGAAGTGTATATAAAAAGAAGTTTGACTCTTGAAAAAAGAGACTGTATTTTAAAATAACAAAGACAGTAATTTAGTTCAGATTTGGATTATTTGCTTCCTTATTAATAGATAAATACTGCAGTAAAAACACCCACATGCCCAGTTCATAGCAAAGTAAACAAAGGGTGCAGTACTGAGAAATCAGCTTTATCTCCTATCTTACACAATAACAGGATAGTAAACATTTTTAGGTTTAGCAGGTCAGACAGCTCCTTTTACTTCTGCATTATAACCATTTGCATTTCTTGCAGTTAATGCTGTGCATCCTATTAAAATAGCTAATGCTCAGGGCATCTTAATTAAAGGTAGGATAAGTTACAGATAGACTTCCACAGTGGTTAGCCATGTTTTGAACACCTGAAAATCAATTACACTACTGGGTATTCAACCCAATAGCAATTTCATTAAAATCATGGTGAAGTTGTAAATTCCAAAGGAGGCAGAGCAGCAAACTTCAGCTTCACATACTCACTACCACTATAAAGTGAAAACAGTGATCATGTACACCTTTATTTTTCCCCAGGCAACCAACCTGAAGAGTTTTCCTGTGTCATTAAGTAAATTTGGGAAACTAGCCCATAACCAAAAGAGAATTCAGTTTCTACATATATCTCCAATATTACGTCTGTATGGGTAGCTGACAAAAAGTTTGTAATTTCAGGATTAGAGTCTTACAACAGAAATGCTGCTGAAATTCCAAACTATTATAAATAAACAATCATCAAAACACCACCTCAGTCTGTCATCCTGTCACCAGCGCAGAACATCCTGTGTTTTGATCAGGCTGGTATGCACATTGTCTTTTACACTGTGTGTATGCTTCAGGGTTTGTTTTGAAGCAGAGATAGAAGGACACACGATTACCTTTTTGTATATCAGGCCAACAACTGCAGTCTTGATCCTGACTGCAGTAAGTATGTTGTTACGTTGGTATAACTGATGGAGAAGAGTTTGTGAGAGAACTACCAAAAACAGGGCAATAGCATAGCTATATCCACTCCAATATGAGCCAGGTTGCTTTTCACTGGCCACTATCATTGCCCTGAAAATGAAAGAGAAGGAATTTTAAATTCTGTCCGTTAAGTCAACAACCAGCAATAAAAAGCTTGATAAACTGAGATACTGAGGCTACTTTGGGTCCAAAGATGGTGGAAGGTCACAACAGAATATGATGTCAAAAATGGCAGGTTTTGGGTTTTTTTCCAATTTTTTAGCTTAGAAAGAATTCTCAAACACAAATGTAGACACACTATTGCTGACTACTCTGACAATGGAGTACAAATAAAGAATAACAGAAAATTCCATAAAAGAAAAAAAAAAATTAGATATTTGTTCTTAGAAAGGTTTCAACTACCAAACCTGAAAGCAAGAGAGAAAAAACATCTCAAGGAAAATTCTGATTTTTGTGTTAGCAAAAGATTATTTTAAATAACCACCAACTATGATGTCTTCAAGCAGATTTTATGGTTAACCATTTTGATTCAGGGTATAGTTTGGAGGTTAATGATAATTCTGTTCATTAAGCCTTTTCTTTGTAAACACTCAAGTGTTTGATCAGTTCTTAACACCTCTGTGAAAAGCACACTTTCTAAAAAGCACTTCTATCAACCTCAAGGTATCAACAATATGGTAACAGAGTCATTGCAGTTTTCCATTAAATGCTGAAGTTGTAAATATTATTATTTAAGTTTGGTGTTTTTTTAAGTAGAGATGGAAAAAACATTGACAAAAAAGCAGGAAAGTTAAATATCTGTATCTATTTTGATTATTAAATGCATATTAAATACTTCCATTACATCACTGACAGATAACCATGGCAGGGAGGATAAAACCTTTACACATTTAAGTTGTTGCGTAGTTTGGTTTTGATAGTGGTAATCTTTAGCTTTATTTTCACTACTGCTTTTTGAACACAAAGTGAAACACATTAAAAACTTACTTCATTATTTGTGGACTCATAAAAGCCAGAACGTCAGCAGTAACTTTCAGAAATGCAACTTTAATCAATAAATATTTAAATGTTTGCCATAATGGCAAAATCAAAGATGGTTTATGGAAATCTGTTTTCTTAAATAGCACTCTCTGGATGTAGGAAGTCTGCAAGATCACAAAAACACATACAGAATTATGATAAAAAATATTTTTGAACTTCATCCACATTTACAATACAAAATATGTAAAACTCGAGTGTCCAGTGTACTACCATCTGAAAAATCACATTTCCTACAGATAAAAGCAAAGCTTTGGTGTAAAATACTAAGCCTGGTTTTACTTAGCCCAACAGTCACTCTAAGCAGGATAATCATAATTTCTAAGGCTGCTCCAATGATCCCCAAATATAATTACAATATACTTTAGTTCTGAAATTATCATCACATGCCAAAAAACATGTCAGAAAAACCAGAGAGACGCTTCAATATAAATGCATTCTCATTCTTAACAGACTTAGAGCATCCTTATATTTAAGACTGAAGAAACCCTTCTGCTCTTTCAGAGTATTTTCTGTTGTCAAATAACTATTTTTGCAGTTTGAATTTAGTTCAAACAATTGCAAAGATCCTTACAAGGACTTGAAAGGAAAAAAAAGCCTTTCATAATCATCATAATGATGACAGGATATTTTTTTACAGATTACTTGAATAATAAGAATAGTTTCTGAATTCAAAATTAACCTTACTGAGAAATACTTTTGAATGAACTGGTAGAAGGGCTTTTGGGGTTTGTATCATCAGTGGAAGGAAGGACAAATCCACATACAGCTAAGAAAACACTGATGAGATGCAGCAAGATGAGACTCTGTAGGACTCCTCAGTAAGTGATTAAAAAGCAAAAGCCACACTTTTAATGGTCTTACAGGTGAGGTTCTCACTCCTGTGAGCTTCCCAACGTTACAGGGCCCCTAGTGCACAGGAACTACGACAAAACAGTAACTGTGACTGAAACAGTCCAGCATTTACATGAAAATGTAAAGCAAAACTCAAGCAAAAAGATCACCAAATACCTGTAAAACTCAATATTGTTGAAATTAAAGAAAACAGAAACTAGTTTTTAGTGTTTTGTAAGCCACTGTCTACTGATAAACAAGCTGATCATAGACCACTCCACCTTCTGGAAATACAAATGCAAAGATAAGACAGAAGGACACAGACAAGTCTGAAGAGAAATCAGTTGGGTAGTTTAGCAATATGGGAATTTATCACCAAATAAAAGTCATTGTAGAGTCTGTGTCAGTCAAGGTAGATTCCTTAACACCTGAAGAGTAACTAGTTATCTTTCTAAGAGCTAAGTTTGAAGTTAAACAATTTAGAAGAACCCAGCAGCCACACTAGAGACACAGAGGCCTCTCTGTCCTACAAAATACAGGCTCTTTAATAAACAACAAGATTTTAGAAATCTTCTCCAGCTACTAGACTCCTTAACTTTGGAAAAGGATATTGCCCATTGTCAGAATTACAGCTACCGTTAATCCTGTGGTAGACCTCTGGATTTCTTTCCTCCATTGCTTTTCAAAGTGAGGACACACGCTGTATGGTGAATCACCTTCATTCAGCTCAAACAGGTCATCCCTTTCCAACGGCTTCTTGTAGCCTGTAGATATCACTCTGAAAGAGAGCAACTAATTTAGACAGCCTGAAATACAACAGACAAAACAAGCTGAACTGCAAACTCAAAAAGCTAATGATAGAATTTAGTGTATATAAATGGGCTCTTTAATCAAAACAATACATGCAATCTTATAAAAGCTACAGACTAAACAGCAGAACATACTTGCAGCTACCTTCAATACACTGAAATTCATCTGGAGTAAGAAGAGCACAAGCAGATTGTCATATCTCCACAGCAAATTCTGAGGAATCTTTGTACCTCAGAATCTATTTCTGATCCCGTATTTCTTTACAGAAAAATGTACTATTTCTTAAACATATGTGTACTATCATTACACGCTTACTGTTCTGATCTGGAATGAAACACCTTTTCTATCACAGGAGTGTTATCATTGAATCCCAGGATCACTTAGGTTGGTAAAGACCCTTAAGATGATCCAAACTGTTAACATACAAGTACTAAGTCTATCATTAAAGGATGCCCCTAAATGCCATGCCTAGACATCTTTGAAATACCTCCAGGGACAGGGAGTCAGGTTGCGATTCATCTTTAAGAAGGATAACCACATAAAACTATGGGGTTTCAGCACAAGTACATGAAAAGTTTCCTTACCATAGACCTTCAGCTGTTAAAATTCTGTTTTAACAAAGTGCTTTTATCCACATAAGTGCCAACAAAAACTAAATCTAGCCTTAATAATGGCAAAACAGGGCTGATGAATACACTGAACCTAAAGAAGCTCTGACAAACACGGATGATTTGGAAATTTTGATGAGAGTTTCAGATTTACAACCACCCAAAGCAAACCATGCCATACCATTTCTGAGGTGGGAAAAATGCCAAAGGATTGATGTTGACAATGCACTCCCACTTACAGGAAGTCTCAAACGTGGGAATCAATGTGAGACCCTGCCAGCTCTCACGTTCCCAGCTGGTGAGGACCTCCCTCCCTGAAGGCTTCAACACAAGCACAGTGTCCATCTCCTCACACGTGCCCTTCCACTGGGTATCATTCCTGTGCCAGTCAGTGACAGTGCTGGCCTTGGGGTTACTGTGTGTGCTACTGTGCTCACCACAGGACACAAAATAAGACTCCAAAATGCTTCTTTGGAGGTTGTGAAATTCTGGTGGGGGTGGATCACGCTCTCCCCACGGGCCTCCCAAACATCTATGAAGATACAACATTAACACAAAGTGAATTTGTCTTCAGCATGATAATTAAGGCAAAAATTAACACAGCCTCTCACTAAAAGCACCAGTCCTTGAGACAGGTGAGGAAAGCAGACTGGTTGGTACTCAAGAAGGAAATGTTACTCAAGAATTCTGCATTATGCTTCTCAAACTCACTGCTGCCAGTGGATAAACAGACACACAAAACACCCTCCAAACCATAATCTTCAACTTGCCTGATTTCTAAAGAAACATAATATAGGATTATGGGTTTATGATGCAACAATTAAGTTGAGGTTTCCCCATTTTGACTGCAAACACTTAAAGTGAGTATATAGTAGCCATAATTTATTCAGTTGTGATTGGAATGAGGGAATATATCTAATGTTCACAATAGGAGTTTAATTGCATCTAGTTACTTCATGGCTAAATAACTGAAATCCTTTTTTGTTTTGTTTTTTTGTTGTTGGTGGTGGTGGTTTGGTTTAGTTTGTTTAGGTTTTTTTTGTTTTTTCTTTTCTTTTTCTCTCTTCTTTTGTTAAATATTGTGAAATTAGTTAAAATATACAAAGGATAGCCTGGCTTAAAAATTTGGGCAAACACTGTGATATAAAAAACACACAAATGTCATATAGAAGCACTCAGTACTCTGCATAACTTCTTAAAACACTGAAAATTTTTACTTATGGTGTAGAATGTAAGACTTGCTAAAAAACAAAGGTGAACTTCTAACATCAACAAGGTTTAACAGAATACTCTGAATCCCTGAAACATCTTATTAATAGGAAATATAATTTTCTGTTTTTCCTTAAAATTAAGAATATTGGAGCAAGAAACAGTTCTAATAGTCTTCAAATGTTTTTTTCTCACTTTTAGATTTTTGAAGTATGTCTGATTCAAATAATTTTTCACCAAAAAAAGCTAAAAATTAGTAATGGTCACAAGACATGACAAAAGAAATTGCTTGAAATAACATTCAAAATATTAAGTGACAGAAAGCCACATGACTTGATAGAGTTGAGTTTTCAGTTCCTATTTTTTGGTGGAAAAATTCCCAAGAAGCAGAGAGACTTTCTGTTGGATGTGAGCAGCTGAGCTATAGTTATAACCTGTGACTTGCCATGAAAGAGGGAGGAAAATGAGCATAAAACTGGCTACTTGAAAAATACCTTACATGCACTACTGAGTATTTGTTCCTGGAGATCTAAAAAGTTGCATCACCACATGGAGTATAAAGGAAGTCTTATTTGTATATTGCCCAACTTTACACAGACAGGTAATAAATAAATAAAAAAAAGATAATAAATAAAGATAGCTTAATCTGGCCTCTTATATCCCATTGTCTAAAAGTATTATCTGTTGTTACAAGAATAATGTGCTCAGTTTCCAAAATACTTTTAAAATAATGCCATTAGATAATGTGTAAAATGACTTACTATGCCTAAATAATAGTCCACAAAGTATTTGAGTACTACCTCTAAATGGTGCAAGTTTTGATTTTTGTACAAAAAGCTAACAGCAATCTCAGGCTCAATCCTGAATGATGTGGAATGTAAGAGCACAGTCTTCAATTCTCTGAGCATCAATGAACAGCAACAAGCAGTTTATTATATCCTCACCTGCTAAACCAGGAATATGTTAATTTACTGAAGAAAAAAGCATTCTCTTCAGTGTTGCATTTCTGTTTAAAAAAGACAAGGGAAAAAGTATCAATGATACTTGAAAGAATGAAGAAAAAATTAGTGGCTTTTTTCTGCTTCTCTACTAAGCAGGTAGTTTTCAGAAGATATTTAATTCTGACCTATAATAAGGCCTGTACATACACTTCTTTTGCCTGCCACCTTCTCCCATCAGTACACTCTGACACAGGGTTTGAAGAATGAAAGAGATCCACAGCCTCATGAATTAACAGAACAATTTAACTGGCTGTAAGAGGATATTAGCCACCACCTGGGTTTGATATCACTGTTTACACATATCCTAGAGCGTGATCACACCGACAGGAAAGCACAGGAGCTGCACGTGATGATCCTTATGGGTCCCTTCCAACCTGACACATTGTCCCATTCCATGTCAGAAACAGGCAAACCATCCTTAAATCATTCACAGCTAAAATCCTGTGGCTTCCCCCCATTCGAAAACTTAGCTAATAAAAGTTATCAGTTGGTAATACCTAAAGGACAGCAGGCTCCTTTCAGGCCCTGACAGATGAAGCCCTGTCAAGACAAACCACACACGTAAATCAGAAGAGCATGAGAGCTGTGCACTGCTGCCAACTTCAGCAGGAGCAGGAGATAAGTGTAACAAAGGCACACAAACACGAACTCTCCCGTATTTCCTGAGGGCTGTTTATCCACACCCAGGAATGACTCCAGCACACTCAGGGAGTAAATTCCATCCCCGGGTAGGTACCTCCTTAAATATTTCTGGCCAGGACGCAGGTGCAGCCCCTTCCTGCACATGCCATGGGACACCCACGGCACCACCGGGAGCTGCCCGGGTTTCCTCTGCTGTTCTCACAGTTTTTCTCGTGCTTTCAGTAAAAAGGCCGAATGATTACACGATAATCCGAGAATCAAACATGCGATAGAGTCCTCCTCTGACAATCACAAACCTGCTCAAGCACCTACTCGCCCTCCACTCGCCTTCCCACCCGCGCAGCGCGGAGTGTTCGCACTGCACAGGTCTCGGTCACACTCATCCCCTGCTTAAATCCTGTTCCTATCTGTGGCAGAGCTCCATCCAAAGGGTACACCCCCGCGACACACCAGCTGCATTTTCTGGACACAGCTGCAGCGGGAATCCCGCCCGAAATCCGTGCCGCGGTGTGCATCCCGCATCCCGCAGCCCGCCCGGAGCCCCGCCGAGCCGCCTCCTGCCCTCCTGGACCCCTCGGCAGCTCCATCACCTCCGTGCCCGGGGGACTCAGCCGTTCGTAGGAGCCTCCCCGCTTCCTTCGCGACGTGGCCATGGCTCCGACATCGGCGACGGCCCCGACAGCGCCCGCCCCGCACGGAGGAGGGGAGGGAAGGGGAGGGCGGGGACGCGGCGCTGCCGCCGGCTCGGCATCCTCGTCAGCATCATCCACTGCTCCATCCCCGTCAGCATCATCCACTGCTCCATCCTCGCGGCTCGGCATCCCCGTCAGCATCATCCATCGCTCCATCCCCGCGGCTCGGCATCTCCCATCGGCATCATCCATCGCTCCATCCCCGCGGCTCGGCATCCCCCATCGGCATCATCCATCGCTCCATCCCCGCGGCTCGGCATCCCCCATCGGCATCATCCACTGCTCCATCCCCGCGGCCGGGGTCCGGCGGGCCCCGCCGTGTTGCCCAGCCCAAGCATCTTGTGGCTGAACGCATGAAACCTCTTTTGACCAGGCTCTGGTGACCTGTGACAGCACCCGTGGGAGTAGCAGGAAGCTGTTTCAGGGGAGGTTTGGGCTGGATATCAGGAAAAGGTTCTTTGCCCAGAGGGTGGTTGGTGCTGGAACAGCCCCCAGAGGGCGATGGCCTCAGCATCAGGCCTGATAGAATTCAAGAAGTGTTTGGATAATGCTCTTGGGCACAGGGTGGGATTCTTGGGATGTGTTGCACAGGGCCAGGAGTTGTACTTGATAATCCTGATGGGTCCCTTCCAACAGAATGTATTCTATGATTCTATGTGTAACACATTTCAAAAATAATATTCCTTTTTAACGTTCAAAGATTAAAATTTTCCTCACATAAAAACAGAAAACAAAAAGGATTAATCTAGTTATCCAGTATTAATGTGTCTTTCTCTTGGCTTCACACTTGTGGTTTTGGCCATTGTCTCTTTGTCTCCTTTTGTTATCTTCAGTACTAATGTCCCTGTCACAACATTGCCATTTTCTCATTCTTCAGAGAGTCTTTCATCCACCTGGGGCACTTGACATTCACTTGAATGCTGCAGGGCCAATCCAGGAAAACTCTGTGCAGTCTTAACATTTGCAACTCGATTCTGGTAGGGAGAAAAGGATAAATTTGAAGGCACTGGTACAGTCACCTGATTGTAAGGAAACGACCCCATGGACTCTGTACTGTGGGCTGCTGTGCTAAAAAATGGTTCATCTAGAGAAACAGAAACTCGAGTTGTTAACACTGTGAAGGGGAAGTTCTGAAGACTTTAATTTTGCATGCATTATGGCTTATAAAATTAAAAGACTGACAAACTATAAAAGCACAGAATGTTTGAAAATAAAACTGATCTATTTGATTACTAATAAAGTTGGAAAAAGCAGACAATTTTTTTTCATAGCTCAGTTAGAACAGAGACATAATCTGATTTAGGATTAAACTGCCAGTTAGTTGTTGTGTAAGGTAACCAAATGGCATTCCTTTCACTTCTTCATCCAAGTATTTTATTGTCATGTATTTCTGTGGCTGGATTTTGTTAGAAGGGAGGGCTTCGGGATTGGGTGGGTCCCGGGTCAAAACTGCCACATTTATAAACATTTGAAACTTCAGTGCCTGTAGTTAATGCAAAGGCACACACATCTGCAAGTTTTTTAAACCTGGTTTAGCCAATTTTAAAGTCAATGTGGAGCAAGGCACTCCAACAAGGTATATTGTTTTCACAGGTTCGAACTAGGAACAAACAGGAATAAAGTAGGGACAAACTAGCAGGTGCCCAGCCTATTCCTACAGTCCATAGGGTACCAAATGTGTGCAATAGGCATAGTCCAAATACAGAAGTAGAAATAGATCAGAAAAGAGTAATGTGTGAGGGGGTGTGAGCCCTGTGGGTGTGCTGTAAGGGGAGAGGGAGTGGGACAGAGCACAGAGTGGTGTGGTGGGCACAGGTCCAGCCAGAGACTGTGTTGTGATGTCTTCATGACTTGTGTGTAGTTTAAAATGGCTTGGAGAGAGGCCAAGTGGTCCACGAGTTGGTGCCCGGGTTCTGTCAGGCAATTCAATGTTTTAAGGCTCTCAGTTCAACTTTTCATCCTTGGATTTCCCCTGTGGATGGGGGGTTGTTGCTGTCAGGCGTAGCAGTGGAAGCATGAACTACGCAGAAGCACAGCCCTGGGAGGAAGTGTGTGTGTGCCACAGGGTGTTTCCTTCTCCTCTGTGTGAAACTGAAAGGGAGCAGTGAAGAACTAGAGGGAAACCACAAAACCATGTGAAAATGGTGCTGAGAAACTGTGCTGCCCCTGGGGAGCAGGAGGGTGCTGCAGCTGCTGGAGAACCACTGGGTGGCAAATACTTCCAAAACTTTTAAAGTCCTCAAGTGTTTTAGTCATCAGCGTGATAAAGTGTTATGATAGTTACTAATAAAATACACATGTACAGTGTCAGATGCTGTGCATTTCTCAGTAGTTAAAAATTACTGCAATATGATTGTTGTCTTTAAGGCTGAAGTTATACCTGCTTTATAACTGCTTTATAACCTACAGCTAAGGGGTTGCTACAAACAGCTGTCAAGCATGTACATACATTCAAAATTCAGTATATATTTTTAAAGTGTTACTTTACAAAGGAGTGCATTTTAAGAAATCTTCCTGATGACAACAATGTGTAAAGAGTTAATTGAAGAGTTTATTTTCCAAAGCATAGATGGTGTGTTTTGCCTCACTGCCCACATTTTCTAATGGATGATTAGTTACCAACGTGTCAAGTCTATTAGAAAGGGATTATCAATTTACAGGAATTTCAAACCTGAGGGTAGAAAAAATTACTAGTTTTACACTTCTTCCACTACGTCAGAGTCTTTCTGTTTGTAATCCTTAGACAGCTTATTTTCATAGTTAAACATACTGCATTGCAAAAGATGGGCATAATGTCCTCTTGCCTGGAAGGGAGCAGTGCTCTTAAGCTTAGTGGTTAGAGAAGAATTTTTCTGTAGAAGTGGCTTGAGTCGTAAGAGAAATGAGAATTGTTCTGAGAATGGAATTTCCCGAGACTGTAAAATCCTTGGGGGTAGAGAGAAGATTAGAAGGGGAAATACTATTTGCATGTGACCACAGGGCAGCATATCAAGACTTGTGTAAGAATTTGATCTTAATCTTGAAACCCACATTGTAATGTTTTTAGCTGTTATTTTATAAAAAACTTTTGGAGGTAAACTGAATTATAATAGTGCCATTCTTTTACCTGTAAATCATAGCAGTCTTGGACCGTAATAAAATGTTTTTATTTATTTTTTCAGCCTGAATACTTGGCCAGTCTTGATGAGTTTTTAATAGCTGGTAGGTTGTGGGCTCCCCCAGAAGTATCAAGGTTCATTCAGGAGTCTTTACTCTGATGGTCCTGAGCACTGTGGGGTCAATAAAAGTCCTCAAGAGGCAGTGCCAGCATCTTCCACCTGTTTGCATAAGGCATTTTGGGAGCACATACCTGAATTTTAGTGCGAGAAGGAGTGTATCCCTGTGAGAAAAGCAGCAAGCATAACAACAATGCAGCAAAGCAGGGTGGGGAATGAGAATGTACTTGAAGTTTGGAGTCACCCTGAAGGACTTACCTAGCAGTGGGTTGTCAGTAGAAACTACTGTGTAACCAGTAACAGCAGTTGAGCTTTATGAGATTCTCAGTGGCACTGTTGGCGAGCAAAGTCCCCTTGACGTACAACAGAGAAGCGAGTTCACCACAGTTCAATGTCCTGATTAATACCGCGAAACTTTCTGAGTGTTGATTTGGTCATGGAGTCTTTTTCTAACACTGTTTTCAGAGGGCTTTGAAAGTGTTTCATGGGGGGAGTTATATTAACATGGGTGACACTGTACTGTGTGTACCTGTGAGCTGGGCTTATTTCAGTTTTCAGTTCAAGAGGGAACTTAAAATTTCCTTTCTTTTCCCCATTTCTGTGTAAAAGAAGAAGTGTTAGCGGCTTATTCACAACTAGTGGCATTAGGTACATGTAAAGGTACATATGTAAGATTTCCTTCTAAAACCAGGGGATTGGCTCTCGGATAAGCACAGTAGATATTTTGCTGGGTCTGTTGCCAGTTTGGTTTTAGTGGTGTTGATCTCTCCATGCTTTAACTTCTGTAGGAATGTACAGTGTATACAGAGTGCATCCTGAAGCTGCCTGACAGGTCCTTGCTTGGGTGCACTAAGGTTTTGCTGTAACAATAATCCAGATTAAAACATAGGGAGGGGAAAGAGACAGACTGGCACTATACCATTACTTGTTCTAAGCAATACATAATGTCAATAGGGTTCTGCTTTCATAGTAATAGTTTGACAAAGGGCCAAGTATTTGAGACAAAGAGGAAATACAAAGGTATTACAGGAGCAGCCGTAGTGAACTTTACTCCAAATAAAGTGACATGTTTGAGAAATGGAAGTAAAATATTAATAAAAGGTCACTTGTTGAGCTGAGTTGATTTTCATATCAGCAGACATACTGCATCTTCTTGTCCTTGTGGCTGCATGCAAAGCAGGAAAGCCTTTGAAGAGACCCCCTAAAGGTTGTGCACTGCAGAAGATTGTGCATCACAGCTTTGTGGAGCTGCTCAGACTCATAAAGCCAGCTGGAGAGACTGATCACTCAGAATTAAGTAGTGAAACACACGTACACAGCCACACCCTTAACTGCTGTGGAAGGAAAAGAAGGGGACCTAGACCTTATGGTGAAAAGCACTGTGAAGGATGCACTGTGCAAAAAACCCCACATTTCTAGGATGTATTTGCCTCATGTTTGAATGTTTCTCCTGCACTGCAAATATCTGGGGCCAGATACAGGCAAACTGAGCATCCAGGCTTTGCACATGAATAATGCAGGGTTTATCTGCCTTTTGCCTCACCACAAACTTAAAAAAACTGTAGTATGTCCCCCTGTATTTACACAGTGAATTGATTTGTCAATAGCTTCACAAAAATAAATGTTTCTTCATCTGTTTTATAGTTGAGGTACTGAGGCAGTGAAGTTAAATGACAGCCAAAACACACAGGAAATCAATATCCAGGTGGTATTAGTGGGATTCCATTTATCTTCCAGAGGGGCTTTCACAAGCCTTTTCTGAAGGTATATTAGAGTACCAATCCTTGAAAAAAGCTCAGAAGACAATTCTGTGCAAAAATAATCTGTGGAGATACAGTCCTCAGAATTATTTTCAAGTTCCTGTGGAAAAATCCATTCTGTCTGGAATGACAATAATATGTAACATTGATTGCTTACATGTAAATCTGCTTATTGCCAGAGAGGGAAATAGCTTAAAAATCAGTCCCAACCCTTAAAGAAACCACCCTACCTAATGAAGTCACTCAATAGGAGGAGTCATGAATTGCAGAAGCTTGACAACAGCTTTACTTTCTGCTTCCTACTCACTTACTTTGATAGTGTCATACAGTTGTGTTCGAAATCTAGGATAAGGAAACACTCAAACTGCCACTTGCCTGTGGATATTCCATACTGCTTTTCTCCATTTCCACATGCTGAAACTCTGTTTCTTCATCTGTTTGATATACTGGGTGAAATCAGGTAAGAACCATTATCTTATTTGAGATGTGAAAACTTGGCTTTAATCAAACATTAAAATAAATTAATGTTCCTTCATTTAATTTGGGAAAAAAAAATTAATCTTCCTGAATTATGCCTAATGGAGCAGATGATTAGCAAAGAGAATTTAATTGCTTTGAAACTGAGAAGCAGGTTTTCGTTTTAAAGTAAATAGAACAAATCCTGATACTTTATCTCTGTACTTTGCCCAGAGACACACTCAGGTATATCCACTTTGTACGAAGCAGACGTAATTGTGAAATAGCCTTAATATACTAATGTGAGTTTATTGTTTGTTGTTGGTTTTGACTGGTGGACAGGTTTTCAGGACATGTGTTATGCTTACAAATAGTAAAATTTAGCTACATGAAAGACAGTGTGCACTTAAGATTTTCCCTTTTTCAACCACAGAAGATACTTAAAATGCTTACAAGAGTACACAGGAATGGTAAATTATCTATTAACTTAAATTGCATGTGTATCAGCCCAATGCCTACAAGGGTGTTCTGATTGTACAGAAATTAGAGAGTCCAACAAGTGTTCACAAAGGGCAGCTGGGTATTCCTTTCACTAGTCAGTCAGAAACAGGAGTTTGAAAAACATTCCTCAATGACTCCCCAGTAAACAATTCAAAGTATTAAATATATAAACTAGTACTTATCTAATTCCACACTAAAGTTATCATCTTTTCTTTTTTTTTTTCCCTGTATTTACTTTTCAAATAAGAACTTCTGTCATTTCACCACTGTAAGTAAATAAGCTTCTTCCCTGTGACATTTGCCAGCTAGTAAATAGGTTTTTTCAGTTTAAACAATTTCCTTGTGATAGATTTCTCACTGCCGTGGACCAGGCTGTGTCTGGTTTATCTCACTATCAGTTCACTGGCTTTAGACAAAGTAATTTTTTTTCCTACCAATCAAGTGCTAAAAAAATCAAAGTGTTTAATGGATATAAAGCATTATTTTAGCATAAATCTTTTATATGTTGGATACAAGGAGGTAAATTATAAAGATCAGTGATTGAACATGTATTTAAAGACAATATTAGGCAAAATTGAACAAGTTTTGTATTGTACCTTTGAATCCCAGTCGCAAAACTGTAAGCAAGTGGTTGGGTTTTATTTTAGCTTTTTAGTTTACATTACTGTAGTAGACTTTATATTCTAGTTTTATCATCGTATATAATTATATGAAAACTAGAGATCAAATATGTCACATCCTATTAACACCTCAGTTTCATGTCACATGCATGACATTTTTACTGGGTTCTTGATTATTGTTTTCATTAAATTCAAGGCCACTGCAGCTGAACAGATCTCAGTTTCAGAACTTCCCCTTGAATAAGTCTAAGCCATTAAATGAATTGCCTTCGTGTATCACTAGTTGATTAATAACCTGTCTAGTAATCTTAGCAAAAGCTACTTAAATTGTTCAGTGTCTAAATTAATAGCGATGTTGATTTTGAAATATAAGTTATTGTACCCTTTCTCACATCTAATAATTGCACTTATTGTCATAAGGTGATGGTAGGTAGGCATGAAACGTTTGTCAGTTTATTCGAGGCAGGCAGTTTGAGGCTATTTTTAACAGTGTAACTTCAAACCTGCTCTAGTTTGCATGTAACCATTACTTTTTGTGATATCCAGTCCAGATGTGACCAATATAGTCATTGTAGATACATGGTTTGATGTCAGAGGTTATTGGTCTAGTTCCCTAGATTAGTGTCTTTACTTCATCTTTACTGCACTTTAGGGGTCTGAATTCACATTGTTCAGCTTTGGTTAGATCTGAACTATAGTATTGAACACATTTGTCAGACGCCTTGTGAGCCACCCATGCTTGCCCTTCACAGCTTTATAAACTGGTGCTGCCTCGCTGTTGATCTCAGATGTGGTGGATTTGGTTCTGCCTGCTACGTGCTTGCTGGGTAAAGGAGAAGAGCTAAAACTTATGACTCAAAAATTCTGAGAAATTCAGGTTGCTTTTCAAATCTTTTTTTTAAGGAACTGAGTAGATACTATTTCTCTTCTGTCGTTTGCCTTTTAGAAGTTGTCTTGTTTCACAAGTATTTTAATGACAGAAAAATCAGGTATCAGACAGACAAAAGCCTCATCTAGCCAAATAGAAGCCAAGAGATAGGCCCAGATTTCTTTAGCCAAAAACCAGGTGAAAACCACAGTGAAAATGAAGAGGCCTTACAGAGCTGTGACAGGAGTTGACGTTGTGCTGAGACCTGAAGTGGTTTATCCACACAATGTGACCTCAGCAGCCAAAGGATACTTTTCAAAGGGTTAACTTTTGATGCTGATCACCATACAGTAGAGAAATTAAGTCTTTTTACACTTTTTCTTTAAATTCTCCATCCTCCTGTTGACTGATCTACAGCTTAACCTTGTACACCTCAACTATCCAAGTACAGACAGACAATACTATGGTTAGTCTTGTGCCATTATGTACACTGACCTTAGATTCTTATCTTTTTAAAAGGTCTTCTGTTTCTTCTGTCTTTGTTTCTTGGTAATGATGCCTTTATAGTGATCCAAAACAAGGAAAGGGCTCTGGTTCATCCCCAGATTGTCAGGCTGCAGTTTCTTATTGATAGATCAAATAAATAAGGTCTAAGAATTGGTAACTGTGTCACCCTGGCCCAAAGAGGAAGAAACAACCACACCAGTCTTCCTGTTTATTCAACACACACTAGTTGTGAAAAAATTCTGAGGACCTAAATTTAAGGTGGTGTAAACAGTCTTATCAACACTGACAATTTGTCTCTATATGGCAAAAATATATTGTTCAGGAACAATTAGAATAACTTCGTATTTGAAGGGCTCAGAGGAACATAATGGTATCTGCAGAGTCATTAGTTAAACTGTAGCTCCTTGTTGTCCATGGCACATTTTGTCACTTCGTTCCAAAGGTTTGGAGTGAAGAAAACGGAAGTTCTTCATTTTCAGCAGAAAAAATTATGGAAAGAGAAGTGACGGTACTTCAGCTGTTCTAGCTCATCAAATGATTTTAACATTTTCATCTTTTTCAGATGATGAGAAAAAATGTCCCGAATTTACAGATCTTAATATAGGCAATGCTTTGTCTGGAACTGAACTCCAAGTGCAGCTGCTCCTATACACCAGGGAAAACCCAGATTGTTCTGAGAGACTCATTGAGTACAATGTTACTTCATCTGAGTACCTTAATACATCCAAGAAAATTGTCTTTGTTATTCATGGCTTCAGACCAACAGGGTCTCCTCCAGCATGGCTAGGTGACATGAAGAAGCTTCTACTGTCTTCAGAGGATATTAATCTCATTATAGTTGATTGGAATCGTGGTGCTACTACTGTGAATTACATGACTGCTGTTGAAAACTGCAGAAAAGTTGCAGAAATACTGAAGAACTATGCTGACCAGATGCTGGTAAGGCAGAGTATTGCATCTCTTCTGAAAAAGTTTAAAGAGCATAGTTGGAGCAGGAGTGGATATTTAAAATATGTCTAAAAAGAAGTCCAGTGACCAATATAAAATGGCATTTCTTTATAGAAGTATTTACTGAATTTGCATGCAGTTATTATTGCATATCTCTAACTTCACTTATCGCCCTTTCACTGAAATGTTCCTGAGAGTGCATCTGATTTCTATAGCCAGTTGGAAATTTTAGGTCTTCTAGAGAGAGTGAGTGCAGTGTAGAGGGGAAGGGAGAGATGTTCAAATAGTACACAGCATCCAAAATTTACCAATACATTGCATTACTCTTTTTACTATTAATCTAATATAATTAAATTCTGTTTAAATGAAAACCACTGACAGATAGAAATCTTAATTCCAAATTCATATAAACTTCTTGGAGGGAGTTGCTGAAACAATAGTTGATGCTAGTGTTCTTAACTAGGTTTTTGATTTTTTGCTTGATCGAATGAACAAAACATTATCATGTTGTTTATGCTGTTTTATCACCTGTGGTTTCTTCTCAACACTTCTTTTCTCAGCCACTCTCAGAAATTTTGAATGCTGTGCTCTAAGAAAAGATTCACATGAAATTTGAGTAAAATATCCAACATATTGAAATAGGCTGAGGTAAAAGAAGAGAAAGCCTACCATAATTTCTCCTCTGGGACTAGATAGAGTGATAACAGGTTGTACTTATGCCAGTAAATTCATTGTTATGGAATGAAAAATAATAGATAGGACGGTAAGAACAGTTTTCAACCCAGAGATAATTAAAAAGGTGTGTTTTTGATACAGATGTTTGGTTAATTGCCAGATCTACCTGGCAAAACAATGATAGCACGTGTGAGTTCTCAGAGTGTTGGGGGTGAGGGAATGTAGAGTCCCACAGCCACCACTTTCACACTTACAAGCTGTTGTGAGGCCTTTGTTAATGCGTTTAGAGACATATTAATATGTCAGATTCCGTGTGTCATCCCATCATTTTACAGGAGTTCCTACAGGTCTGCTGGTAGTTTCAGAGTACTTTAGTACGGGCTTCTTAAATTTTTTTAAAACAACGACTGCTCTGCAGAGTGGGAATTTTGAGGTGTGCATTGGGCACCATTATTAAGCAGTTCTGTGGCATAGGTCTTTGTTAATGGTATTATGTATTAAATTTATTTTGTTGGAAGGATACAGGAGGGGAAGATTTCTTTTTCTAGTTCACAGTTTTGGTTCATCTTTCTTGTATCTGATAAATATCTTCCTCTTCCCTCCCTTGCTCCCCTTCTAACTAGTATGACATTGCAGGAGAAATGTGACTCAAGCTTCCTTTTTACATTTTACTAGTTAAAGAATTTCACAATTGCTACACTTTAACTAATACAGAACTTCATACTGAAAAGAACTTTGTAATTCCCATTTGTTTGTGACATTTAGAAAGTCAGAAATATAACTGAGAGTAGCAACAAAAAGTGAAAACTAAATCAGTCTACTGATTTCTCTCCAGTTAACTGTGTAGGGTTGTGACTTTGGTGCTTTTTTTCCCCGATAGGTGCTTGGAGCTTCTCTTGACTCCATGCATTTGATTGGAGTTAGTCTTGGGGCTCACGTAGCTGGTTTTGTTGGCCAGAAGTATAATGGTAAACTTGGCAGAATTACAGGTAAGGCTTTTTTAATCTCAATACACAGATTGTATTGTACCTTGTACTGGCATAGCTGCAAATCATACAGATGCTAGCACTGGAATATTGACACATGAGAAATGACTATTTAATAACATACATGATGAAAAATATACCCCTGGTAAAAGTTCAGGAAATTTTGAAAGTCTGCCTTCAGGCCATAAATTACAGATTAAATTTTCCAACCTGTTTACCTCTAGTCTCTCAAATGAAAATTGAGTGCTGCATATAAATGCCTCTTAAGTTAAATGATATGCTACCTGAGTTTCTGAGTAGTTGTGTTCTGGTGGTGAGAGCAGTTTATATTGTGTATTTCATTTTAATGAAGTGCATAATAGGTATGGTATTTTCTGAGGAAAAGGACAAAATTAATTCTCCTTATTTGATTTCTAATGCTATTGAGTTATATTCATCTGGATAAATGAGAGATGAGCACAACTAACTAGGAAAAGAGAGAAATCCACAGATATGAGTTGATCAGTCTTGTCATACGAACCTTTGCTTTGCATAGCAAGTTGAAGAGAAGAACTGTGCTGGTTTTTATTATTACTATTATGCCAGGAAAATGAAAAGTCATTGCCGAATAATGTTGAAATGCTGGTCTTTAATATATCTGTAGAAATAGAGCCCAGGATTTCTAATGTTAGTGTTGTTTTCATTTAGGTCTTGATCCAGCGGGCCCTTCATTCACTCGTGAGCCACCAGAGAGGAGGCTGGATCGTACTGATGCACAGTTTGTTGATGTAATTCATTCAGATGCTGATGGTAATGGCACAGCCTTAACTTCCCTTTTTCAGCTAGAGGAAAGGCAGGAAAGCAAAAGAGAAGGGATAAGCTATTTCAGTAGCATCCAAATAGCGCTGCAGAAGTGTATTTTGTGTTAACATTAACATTCTTTTGCTGTGTGTATGAACACAGAGTAGAGGTTGTAAGCATGTGATTATCACTGAACTAATTTCTTCTGAGACAGCCAGGTTCAACTGCATTACTCTAGTAAACTACAGAGCCCCTGCTTAAAATTCTAAATCATGTTACTGTAATGTTAAAGTGAAAAACACTCTAAAGTCTGCTTTATCCATGCCTTAATCTTGGTTTCATTTTTTCCTCAAAACCACAAGTAAACCTTTCAAACCTACCATACTTGTCCCATTATTTGTATAGTTTTGCATCGGTTTCTTTAATAAAATTAAAATTGAAGCATTTTACTATGCAAATTTATATGTGAAGTTGTAAAATATCAGTTTTTGTAATGTCCCAGTTATGTGAATAAAGATAATGCATGATAAAAAGGAAGGTAGGTCAGGTTGAATTAAATCTTGCTCGTGGAATCTTGCTTACTTTTATAGGACAGATACAGACTTTTTTGCTTTGATATGCTGTTTATATTTGTGTACTTCAGAATCCAATTCTTTGCCAAAAAAAAAAAAAAAAAAAGGAAAATCTGACTCTAGTAAGAATTGCATTGGGAAAGAATTTTGGTTGCTGAAGAGAACATGAATTGCGTACATTTCGTATAAATTATGTCTCAGCTACAGCTGCTTCTGTTCTTTCCCTTTTGTGGCAGTAAGAATCTTAAACTTGTATACATTTGTGTATAACATTTTGCATATTTATAATTTTACTTAAAAAGAAAAAAAAACCTTGTATTTTAACTCATCTTATGACTTCAACTTACAGAAATAAAGAGTGGTATAATCACAAAAATTCTCTTTAAGCTCCATGTTACTTTGTAATGATGATTAATTGACTTCATAATGCTGTTCATGTTTTTTGATTCATGATGTTTTTACTTCAGTACTAGGTTTCAAGAAACCTTTAGGAACCATTGATTTCTATCCAAATGGAGGAACAGATCAGCCTGGTTGTCCAAAAACAGTTTTTGGAGGTAAATAAAAATGTGTTTAATTAATGGGAAGATCTTGAGATCCAATCGAAAAGAGTTAAATTGAATTGAATGAACACTGCACATATTTGGAAATATGGGAGATGAGACCAATGTGCTCTTTCTTTTCCTCCCCACTAAACAAATGAGAAATACCAAAGATATTTTACATTGTTTTTTGAAATATGAATCTTCCTATAGGCATACATAGTCCACCATATCATTAATATTGGTGTGACGGAATTATTATATTATATACACAATCTGCATATAATGATCCTTATTCTTCTCTGGTTGTGTATGGCTAGGCATGGGGGAAGGTGTTTGTGTCCAAGTGGTTTGGACAGGGTCACTTGCATATGACATGAAAGGCAAAGTGTCCAAGTCTTCACTGTGTCTTAGGTTCCTCCTGGTTGGCACTGATGAACCAGGCTGTGGACAGGTCTTTCAGGCTCTTGGATGCAAAATGTTCTAAGAAAAGATCTTTTGCTGCAGAATTTTGCTCATTTCAGCCTCTATCAAACTTAGGCAAGGTTGCTGCCCATTTTTTTTTTTTGTGCTCTTTTTACAAATATTTATTTCTATGTTTCTTATTACTAATTGGCCCAGTGCTGCTACCAATTAGAGCTGCTGCAAAGGCATAGGGTTTCCACTTGTGTGTCTGTGAGTGTGGGAGCATCCCTTAGGACTCAGCATCATCTTCATTGGTATAATTCTCACAGTTTGTTTTGTTAGAAGAGGAAGGAATTTATTACCCAGACAACAAGAGAGAAGAATCTCTGAAGAGCAACTCATCGTAATTTTTGTGCCAAAACTGAACTGAATGCAGCAAGGCAAATTTTAACTCAGATTTATGCTTCATAACAAAACACTTCATAAGTTTGATAGGACTTAGCGGACTATTTCTTACATGTAAAACCCTGTAGACTTTTATCTATAATACTCAAAATAGTTTCCAATTTCTTCTTGTGTATGTGCATCCCCTCTTTACACCAGAGAGTAAAACCACGGCTAAGAATGACTTGGGTAAATGGGATTACATGAGTAGAAGAGGTGAGAGCAACAGAAGCAGCATCAGCTACAGTAAATTCTGGGTGGGCTGAGGACTACTCAGGTTGGGCAGGGGATTCCTGGAGTCAGGGAAACCTAGAGAGCAGCTGAGAGACCCTTCAGGAATTGGCAAGGTACCAGCAGCCCTCATGAGCTGCAGTAGTATTGCGACAGGGACAATAATTTCAAACTGGAAGAGGGAAGGTTTGGATATTAGGAAGAAATTCTTCACTCAGTCTTGAAAACAATTTGCACAGGTTGCCCAGATTATTTGTGGACGTCCCATCCCTGGAAGTGTCCAAGGCCAGGTTGAATGAGACTTGGAGCAACCTCACCTAGTAGAAGCTGTCCCCGTCCAAGGCAGGGAGGTTGGAACTAGATGATTTTTGAGGTCCCTTCCAACATAAAACATTCTATGATTCTACTTTTACAATACCTTTTTTCATTAATAAAGCAATATTTGCATGTTCTTTTTATATTTATTTTTTTCTTTCCTGAAGGACTTCAGTATTTTAAGTGTGACCATCAAAGAGCTGTCTTCCTCTTCTTATCATCTTTGAAAAGAGAGTGTGACATCATAACATATCCCTGTGAGTCTTACCTGGATTACAAGAGAGGAAAATGTGTTGACTGTGATGCCTTCCAGCTGATGTCCTGTCCAGTGCTGGGTAAGTGTTACAACATCTGCTCTGGACTGGATGAGATTTTCTGGGAAATCCAGACTAGCTCTTCCTGGGGCTGTTCCAGTGATCTGTAGTACCATGTAGAGCCTGATCATGTCAAGAGCTGCATACAGTTAAAGCAGCTTAAAGTTCATGGCGTTGTCTACTTTATAGTTATCTCTGTTAGGCGCAGGTGCTGAATGTTCCTAATCTTTGATCATTATGCTTTCCAGACTGAAATGGGTTCACAGCGATTCTCCTCTCTACAAAGAGACTGCTTCTATTTAGTTCATCACTTCAGGCTTCCAAAGTGTAGTATGATCTCTAGAGCACTTGTGGGTTTTCTTTAGGAATGATAATAGTTATAGCAACCTTAGGGTTTCTGTGGCTCTTTTTTGGAATCAAGTTCTGATTTGGAAGGGGTTTAGTTGTTTGGGGTTTTATGGCTCTGAGAGAGGATCTGGGGACAGTTTGAAAAGAGCTACAATAGCGTGAGCATTTTCTAGTTGGCAGAGTTTTCTTAAAAATGAATTCTATAAAATACTTAATTAGAACTTAACTTTCAACTGGTACTTTGTCTTTTTTAACATCCTTACACTAGGATGTACACCTTGTATTAGTTAAATGAGGTTCAAAGAAAAAGCATAAACAAATGTGTATGCTTTCTATAATAAAACTCAACCATGACAACACCTTATAGGTCAGAGAGACTCCAGGACTTCCTCAGAATGGTTATTAGCAAAGCCTGATGCACTTACATAAAATACCCAAGCTAGAGGTGGAGAAATATTTCACCAGTCAGCTGCCAACTTTTTTTTTTTTTTTTAACCACTATAAAAAAACAACAGGGAAATGACAAGCAATTGAATCTGGGAACTGAGAGGAGAAGAAGCATCCTTCTACTGCAGTCTTTCCTGCTTGCTGCCATGCAGGGGCAGCTCTGCAGCCTAACTCTATTTGTTCAGTCTAGGTAGAGAAATCAAGAGGTAGAGAACAGGATCATCCATTCTAGAAAGAAGGACTGTTATCAAAGCCCTTAAGACAATAAGCACAGAACTGTATAAATTTCTTTCTACACTAAAAAACTTAAATCCATAAGTTTAGGAGGTTTACAGACTAACATTTTATTAAATAATGTCTATAATTATAGACTAAATGGTTTAAAAATATTTAGTGATTTGAAAAAGGAAAACTGTTCTGTAACTGTTCTCTGCAAATATGTGGGCTACCTTTTCTGAATTTGTTTTTATTAGCTCTGTAAGCTCTAGTTTTTGCAGTTAGTATTCTAGAATAAACAGATAACTATTACAAAACAACAATTTTAGTGATACTAATATATTAGAGGAATTCAATACTTGCGTACTGCATTGTATTATGCTGGGAGATTCCCACATTTTCCAAGCCAATTTTCTTTCTCAGAGAATATTTAAGGAAATTAAAGCCAAATTTTTCACTTTGGATGATGTCCTTTTGTGTAATTATATGTGTACCATGATTTTGCTAAATATCTGAAATATTTATAATTTGGATTTCAGGTTATTATGCTGATAGATGGAAAAACCAGTTAACAGCAAATAATTCACCAACAAAAGCTTATTTTGATACCTCGGACCAAGATCCATTCTGCAGTGAGTGACTGAATACACATGTAAAAACCTCTTTACAAAAAGTGTGGCTGGTGTTTGTTAGCTGATCTGGAGTGAAAGCATGTTAGAAGTAGGAAGTTAGTGTTAGCCACTGTATTAAAACAAAACAAAACAGAACAAATATTAGCTAGGGGTCAATTCACAGGCTGGAGGAAGAAGAAAAAGGATTGTGGTAGAAGCATAAGTAACACTACATAAACTGAGAATGAAATGTGACTTTAAAAGTAATGGGATGGCAAGAGGAAGAAGGGAACCAGGAAATGAGAATCAAGTGCCAGGGAGAAATCTGGTCTGAGAGAACCTGCGCAGGTGGGATCAGTGCTGCCATGTTCAGAGAGCAGAAATGGGAAGTGAGACTGCCCTGGGTGGGGGTCAGAAAAGGGACGCCTCTGTGTTCCACACAAGGAGATCACCCTACAGCCAACTGAAGGTACTCCATGGCTCCCCAGGAGTGGAGGGAAAACTCAGCTCACCAGCTTCATGGTTGTATTATGTGGGAATGAATTCTTGTGGTGTGGGCTTCAGCTGCAACAGTTCAGATATCTACCTATCTATGTAGAGGTCCAGTTTAGATTCTTGTCCAATTTGTGTTTGTATTAAAAGATTTTACCACCATGAGGAAGTGTTAGCACACACTTCTAATGGTTATACTTAAGGTTCTTCGATTTGGTGTATGCAGAAAGGCTTACAAGGAATTCATGTGAAATTAGGTTTTGCCATTAGTTTTTCCATCATCTTGGCAAGTTTTGTGACAGGAACAAATGGTGTTATTCATGCCTACTTCTGTCAGCTTCTTCCAAGGGATTGAGGAGAGGTCAACAAAGATGTGTTGGATTTTACATAAATTTTTTTACATAAAATTACATAAAGTAACTCCTGTTCTGTGTATCTTTCAGCTCAACCCAAACCTGCTACTACTGTTCTTCCCTGCTCCTGTCCGCTTGGGCTTTGCTCTCAAGGTTGCACAGAGTCTGTCTCCTCATTCATTATACCAGCAGAGAAATACAGCTTTTCTTTCACTCTTACTCATATTAAAATCTGGGCATTCAACAGAAATCTAACCAGGCAGAATCCTGGTGATGGAAAGAAAGAGCACATTGTGCAAGGAGAAGAGTATGTATAGTATTCTGGGATGGGGGTATTAGAAGGGAGAACAGAGAGGGAGAAATATTATCAGACATAGGAGGAGGCACATGGAACAGAATGAGAAGTGTAGTAAATGACAGCATGAATATAAGGGAAAATATGCAAGTCAGGAAGTAAAATTAGTCTACTAAACCAGCCTGAAAAAGAGAGTATTGATTAATTAAAGCCTCAGAATTTCCTTAGATATTTGGAAATGCGAGGAAATAGAATAAACGAGATGTCTTAAAAAGAAGTGAAACAGTAAAACTGAGCAGGACAAGATTTTCATATATGGTGAAGCTTGGTCTGTTAGGAGAAAATGTAAAAAAAAAAAATTTAAAAGAAAAAAAGGAAGTCTTGATTGGTACCTGTACTGTGGGAGCAATAAAGGTGTGTCTCATCTGGAGAGCCATAGCACAGTTATAGTATTGGTGATGGTTACAGGAGTGTGGTGGAAGGCCAGGTCAGGGTTTCTGAGGACACAGTGGAATAGGTTGGCTTTGTCCCAGGTCCCCCATCTGTTTTCCTGAGGCTGTGGTCCTTCCAGAGGAGGAGGAACTGGGGATGGAGTGTAAGAAAGCTCCAGAGACCCCTCTCCTCTTCCTCAGACTTCCCTAGGCAATTTCCCCAGTATCCACCCAGAGGTTTTGGCAGGTTGACTTCTCTGAGGGAAGGCTGCTTGGAGGACCAATCCTGCCAAGCAAGGCATAGGGATCATGTCTCTGTTCAGCTTTTACTTCCTGATTAATCAGCCCACCCAACTAAGTGCCCACTTTGCCTATAAATAAAGCTTCTGCCAACGCCGACCTTCCCCTCTCCCTGCTGTACTTCATCTCTTTTCTGAACATGTTGCTTTTGTGGGTAACGTGACAGTGTTGCTAAACTGATAGCTCAAATATCCCCCCTTTGCCAAAACCTGAGGGTGCTAGTTAGGGCTTGATTTTGTAGCTTTTTCTATAGGTTTTTTCTTCATGTTAATTCTGGTGATAGCTTTCTGATGCACATCCTGTCCATAAAAGATGCACTAATTATACAGAAATCCAAGTAGCCATTTGGCAGAAGCCAGTTTTTGTCAAAAGCTTTCTTATTCTCCCTTGAACTAGTAGCTTAAAAGTAGAGTCACTATTCCTTATCATCAACCAGTGAATACTCTTAACAGGGTGATAATAACAACTGTATCATGTTGAGGTCATTTTTTGACTTTCATGATTTTCTGTTTCTTTTTGAAGTGTACAACTACTTACTGGACATTACTACGTGGAATAAAAGCATTAGAAGAGGTTTCATTAAAGTTAAAATAACAGACTATGCTGGAAACACAGTAGAATCAGAGATGAATAGGTATGTTGTGCTTTGGCTTAAAATATTTTTTTCTCACTTTAAAGGACTAATTTTCTGAGTTTCCTAAACCTTTTAACTTGTTAACTTGTAAGCTGAAAAAGTATCATGAAGTCGTTAACACCTGGCCACAGTACGTTTTCCTGGATATGGCTCAGTGTGAGAGGCAATGCTCCTAACACTGAAACGATCCTTTCCCAGGTCCTTGTGTGGATCTAGTTTGAATTCAGTTCTAGTTGTCCTTGTTCTGAATGCTCAAAGTCAATTCATCTTACAAGATTTCTGATCTTAAAAATAATGCTTAGCAACAATGAATATTACTCAGATAACAAACGCCTGACTCAAAATAATATTTTTCTTTAGTGAAGCTTCAACATTTCAGCAATATAAGAGAGTCAAAATTCTAACTGCATTTCACGAAGACATGGAAAAAATAGCAAAAATTTCCTTGACGTTTTCTACAAAAACTTTAATAGGCCCAAAACACAAGCTTAGGATTCTCCAGATGAACCTGAAATCTCTTAATAATCCAGAAAGGTAAGTGTGATATCAACTAAACTTCTCAGGATATTTCTTCAGTAATGGGTATTTCCCTCCACTGATTTTTTAAATTGCATGTTCCTAAGTGCATGAATATTCTTCTCATCCTACTGATGATCAAATTTATCACAAGGAAGAGCTGCTCTGTAAGTTAATGTGTAGCGCACAGAACCCTTGCACATGTAGCTGTCACACGTACTGCCTGTCACTGCTGCACAATGTGCTTTCAAGGACCAGCCTGACTTGCACCTGCACGGTTAACTTCCCCGTAAGAGAAATCTTATTAAGCACTCTTCTGATTTTACTCATGTGTCTGTACACAGCTTTTCACACTCAGGTGTGAAATGGAGCTCTTCAGTTACTTGTATGACTGGAATGGGTTTTGTGGTCTTGTTGCTGACCAGAACACAGTCTATGTGTGCTTATACTTAAACCATCTGCATTCCTTTTTGTAATGGAAGCATTTATGAATTATTTCTGGTTTAAAATACTTCATCGGTATTGCCATATATTCATTTTTTAAATCTTGAGTCTCTTGTACAGTAGCACTAGCAAATAAATTTAATATTTGCATCTGGTGCAAATAACATATTACACTGAGTAGGTAAGAAATACCCAAGAGTAGCAAGATTGCTTTATTTGAGAGTTGCTAATTTACTTCTTATTATGGCAGATTCAAGAAAATTAGAATTTAAAATAAAAACCTAAAAATGGTTATCAAATAATCAATGAGTGAGAATAATATTACCATATAAGTAAGTCTTAAGTCAGTCTATTTTGTTATATTTTATATATTTTGTTATATTTTGAAATACAACATTTAAGGTTTTTTGATGTGGTGTATAATAATAGTCGAGTAAGAATTGGATACGATACTTTATAAAAATTATGAAACCTTGTTAAATTAATCTACTATTTTATATTTGCAGAGAAAGGGGAGGTGATGGATGGGATAGACTTAGGAAGGAACAAAAAACTCAGTAATCAAAATAGTATCCCAGAATGCATATATATGTGACTTTATTAACTTGTTGAAGGTCATAAGTCTAAAGCTCTCAGGTTAACTGTCATGATTTTATTTAAAAGCATTTGGTGATGAAAGATAATCCAAGTTCTAAATCATATTGCAATTTTACTGATCAGACTAATGGTGATAAATCAGAAGATATATTTCATGTAAGCCTGTCAGCATTTGGGAGTATTTCAGATAATGATCTAGCAAATAAGAAAGGTTTTCACTGAACAGCCTTTATTTGGCTTCAGTTTTCATTCCTGTTAGTGTGACTCTTGTTTGTTTAAAAGTAAAATATACCTGATAGCTTTAATATGGGATCCACTGGTGTCCTACATATGGAGCTTCATCAGGTTGCAGTCATATTGGCATTTTAGGTTCTTATAGATAGCAATGAAAAATAGTGCATTGAATCAGAAAGTGAAGGCAATTAAAATGCAGATGTTACAACACTATCGGTTGGCATAATTACATAATTGCTCATTGTAATTATAACTACCTATATTTACCTTAGTTTCATATAATTACAATGATTGCTTGAATACAGGATGATCAATGAGAAACTACACTGAAAATATTTAAATCATTTATAAGAAAATAATAAGTAAAAACCACAGGACAGGTGCAGGTATAAAAGACAATAGGACTCACTGCCTCCCCAGATCTGGGTTAATAGCAATCAGTGGGAGTTTGGGCAATATCACTGATTATTGTCTGCTGGACTGCTCCACTATTCACACAGATGATGTGTGAATGTGGAAGTGCTAAAAGATACATATGATTTTGAGACTCTTCTGGGCTGAGATAAATTACTCCTGCTCATCAGGAAGACCAGAAAGCTTTGCTAACTTGTGCGTATCCAAGTGTCAGCTATACCAAAAAGCTTATGAGCCTGTCAGCCAATTCAAACTCAACTGATGAGGAAAGGTAATGTCACAAATATACTTACTTAAGGACACCTTTGGGTTTAACCAAAACAAGAAGAGTGACAATAACAATAATAATAATAAAAAATAATACCTCTTTTTAACAAGAGAGTGTGGAAGGTCCATGCCTTTTAGTAAACAGCAGAGAAGACACATGGGGTGAGGGGTTATGAAAGACTCACCTAACAAAAAACATTGTTAGTGTTTTACTCCTTGCTCAGGGCTTCTCCCCTGTAAGGCATTCCTGGTATTCAATAATCATAAGCCAAGATGGATTGCACTTCAAATGAAATACAATATGTTGGAAACCATATGCTTTTACTTCTATGATTCATTATTATGGTTTGTCTTGGTATGTTGTGCCCTGTGGCTAAATAAAAATAATGCTACAAAAATAATATCATAGTAAATCATTAAATTCAAATCAAAACAAATTGTGGATGAAGGACTAGAGGAAATTCTGTTTCACTGTATGCTGCATCCCAGGCTGAGGCAAATTCTGTAGTATAGCCAAATCTGTGAGTTCAGAGCAACAGAGAGGATAATTTTAAATAAATTATCATAGATTGTATGTCCTTACGAGATGGCATTAGAGGGTATAGTAGTCCCTTGCTTGTTCAAACCAGCTCTCATTATTCATCTATTCACTAGTTCAAGAAGGGCAGAGCTGTGACCTGCCTCTGCCCCAAAAGGCAGAGCACCTGTGACAACCTCAAGGAGTGAGCTTTTGTGTATGTGTGACTTCCTTTGTGACCTCTTTATGTGTTTGGGTAGTGTTATGCATTTCAGAGTTTTCTAGGTGTTTAGAAGATAAATTACTCTCCTGTGTTAAACTTTCTCACATTTGCTGGAAGAGAAAATATTATGGTGTCGTTTTCTACTTTCGCTTGTGAAATGAGCAGAGAAACTTTTCCTTCTAGGGAACTTAAAATAAATTATTCAGGCCCAATGTTAACAGGAATTGTGCAGATTTTGTGCCATGATGCTAAAGAGATATTTTGAATGCAGATTAATAGCGGTAATGGATTAAATATTGTATATTTGTACTTAAGACTAGTGTGATAAACACTTTTTACTCATGTCACTTCACACCATCCAGCTGATATATCGTTGTTTTTCAGAGTCTGGCAAAACTACTCTAGAGACGCATAAAATAGGGTGTAAACTCAGACAAGAAGACACTTCTTGTCCTGAGAACTGTCTCTGAGAGCTGGTAAATACTGGAGGTCTAATAATTCAAACACTCAAATATTTTTATATCAATGTTGATTTTTTCTGATGTGCAATACTTTTTCCTTTTTCTACTTTTGTAGGTTGCAGCTGTGCAGATATGATTTTGTACTGGTGGAGAACACTGAACTGACCTTCAAACCTATTCCTTGCTTTGAGAGAAGAGAGAGCTACTAACTTAATTTCTCTTGCAGCAGGGACATTTTGATGTTTCCTCAGGATAAAGACTGCAATGAGAAAGGAAGTGAGATAAGCTAGGTTTATTTTCAAGTTTACCTGGTAATATGTATTACTTGTTTTGAGTGCCTTAGGATGAAGTTAATTGTAAAGTTCAGACATGTATGTGTTTGGGAAATTATTTGAACAAAGGAAATGTATCATTGTAAAGAACATACAATGGTCTGTTCATCATTATTTGTTAGCAGTGAAGCAACTACTGAATTAAATATGAATTATCTGCATAATCCTGGCACATGATTTGTCTTACATATATTTAATTATTTATATTTTGCAATGGCTTTTATATGGAAACATAATTATCTGCCTACTAAATAAATGTAATATACTATACATGTTATCTACAGATCTAATACAAAACAGCCTTGCTGTGCCTTGTTTACTGGACAAATTAATTCACATTTTCTCATTATATAACATCACAGTTTGAGAACTGGAAAAATATTTGTGAGCACATATGTAAATTTGCTATTTAGATCAGTTCTCTATGCTCATTGAAGATGAATATTATTGCAACATTCTGATTTTATTTTTTTAGATGAAAACTATGGACAGGGCAGGGTCGTTTCAGATATGAAGTAATTCTAGAGTCTATGGTGAAGAGGATAACTTAAAGGTGAAATAAAGGCATTTTCATTTTGCTTCTGGTTGAGCCTCTTAGATTGATGACAGCTTTCCACCTATTGGGATGTGAGCAGGAATAAAAGCTATGTAAAGATTTCCTCCTTCAGCTCAGAAAAATGGATTTTTTTCAGTCCCAGATTGCCTTTCCTGATGGAACTGGTTGAAGAACAGATACTTGCGCTTTTCTTCTATAAGATTGTTTTATGTATTTAACACTAGTTTTGCATGCAAATGAATGACATTCTCCTTCTCCTTTCTTTCCTATGCCCCTATTGTCCCTGCTTTTGACAGCAATACTTGGTTGAACCTATTAACCAATCTCATCTGAATGTCGATGGAATGGGTTATAAGGAAGCTGGAAGACACTGTCCCAGGGAAGGGAAAGCAAGTGTTCACTGCAAGAGGTAGCTCCAGCATTCTGGTCAGCACAGGCAAAGCTCTGAACCAGCCACTGCACAGGCTTTTACTTGTCTAGACAAATCAAAAAGGGACAGAATCGTGGACAGACATGTTCATGGACTGACTTAAAAATATATATATACAGAGAGAGAGATGATAATTGCATTACCCTAGGTTTTCTCTGGTGATGTCTTCCTCAGCTTCACAGTTTCATTGTGTACTTCTTTGTTTCTTTCTTCTGACAGACTCATCAGGAGATACAAAGGAAAAGACATTTTTTGTGCTTATGTGCATGTGAATGGAGGGATGGGCTTATTTAATTTCTCCTCCTTTCTGTCTTTTAAAACTGCTGTTAGTCTGCTTATTCCATTCTTTAGGTTTTTGTCCAGGTTTGCCCTGATCAGGTCTGGTTTTCCTCTAACAGGTCCCTGAGCATCCTTTCTTTCATCACCTTGCTTCCAAATACCTGTATATATACTTATATATGATATACTTATATCCCTTCTAAAAAGCATAGAGACCTGAGACTAAATTCTAAATGTCTGAAACTGGAATAGGTGTTCTAGTGGAATTGATGTAGATGTTCAAGTATAGAAATGTATCAGACAAGCTCTTACGTTTATTTTAAAAGTTGCTTTCTACAACTTTTCTGACATTTTATATATGTTTTAAAAATATTTTTAAATATTTTATAATCTTTCTTTTTAAAAAAAAAAAATTTATGTCCAGAAATACTGAAATACATAGGTAGGAATATGGTTTTTTGACAATAACCTTTTTATTTTGGTTGATATACTCAATTGCAAGTTAACACATGAAGAAAATTAATGAAATTGTATTAGCTCTAAACTGGCAGTATGTATACACTGCTCTTTCCAGTAACGGAACTGAGTGCTTGTTTATTACTGCAGCTCTTACTGATATAGTTGTCAAACAAATGGTCTTTTCCTCTATTTTGTGGACTCTTTCCCATACAAGGTTGATTTTCAACAGCTTACTCTATTTAAAGACCAAGACACATCAAAGTCTACCTTCTGTGGTTGGCATTTGCACTATAAACTATACCCTTTGCCATTTACTTGATTTCAAAATAGGGATGGAGTTCTGGTAATGTGGCCCTTGGAAAGGAGAACTGGCACTAATATTTTCTTTCAGGCAATGGTTGTAACTTGTCTACACCAGATTACTCACCTTCTGCATCCTTTTCATAAATATACTGGCAAAATGGTGGCTCCACAAGAAGTTGGGAAGTATGGAGTTGTCAGGCAGAGCAAGAAAATGTGCAGAACAGAGGACTGGGGAACCGTCCTAGAATTTTCCTGTTATAGATACAGGGATTCAGTGGGAGGTAAGGTGCTGTTGAAAAGATACAGGGAGGCATGCAGACATGATTAAGTGTTGTGTGGTATAAGGAAAATGATAATATTTTCCCACATTTTAAACATTCCAATGAAAAAAGAAAGCCAGGAATAGTGATTTTTGACCTTGGTTTTGGCAAGCTTTAGTTAAAAAGGAAAGAAGCAGCAGGGTTGTTGCGGAGATTCCAATAAGGCATCAGACAGGAAGAAACTTTCTTTTTCTAATTTCCAATTTTAGTTGGTAATTTCCATCTCGTAAGAGGGACTGTTCCAAGCAGTGCATTTCCAGCACATAATTGCACTTCTCAAGTGTCTAAGCACTTGGCCTGTAGCCTTGTGTCTCCCAGCACCAGCAAAATGGGTTTTAACTGTTCAGAAATGCAGTGCTTTCTGTGGCTCACTGCCACATGCTACTTTGTACTAACTGTGTCAGCTCCCTCAGACTCAGCAGAAGATGCCACAGTCAGGCAGAAAATTAAGTCAGTCAGAAAAGTAAAATCTTCAGGGAGTTCCCTGCTCTAAAGCAAGTGGTGATGGCAGCTCAGTGGATTACACTCCTGCATCAGGGCTCCAGAGAGGCTGGACTCAGTGCAATTCTCTTGTGCATTTTCTGTCAAACACTAACATTTCTCATTTTGCTACAAAAAGGTGTACATACGGTGTCATTGGGGCAATTCAGACTGGGTTGAAAACCCTGAATCAGTTTCCTTTGAGAAAATCTTCAATGGAGAAATAGGTAATTTCAGATTAGTTCGACTTGAAATTAAATATTTGTTTTACGCAACTGCCCTAAATGCTCTGATTTTCTTTTGGTTCAGTATTTGGCAATAAGCCAGGGCCTGGTGATGACATTGGGCTTTGGTTTTCTCACCTATAAAATGGAAATTTGGCCAGTCAGGAAACACTTCCCAATTTGTAATGATAAATTTTGTTGACTTTATTTTTAAAATTTGTTTGTATCTAGTTTGTTAAACAGTAAGGAACAATCTCTGTAGATGTGAAAAAAGATATATCCCATGAGCAAATGTAGACTCTGTAATTAACCACTGTATTGCAGTAATACCAAAGGGATCTCATTAGTATGTACTTATAGTAATGAACTCTAAGTTGTTTCCATCAAATGCAACAAGCTTGAGAGTTTAATGCTGTATTTACATTTAGTATTTTGTCACAGGGACATTAAATTGTTAGGAGACAAGTTTATAAAACTCATACAAACTTGTTTTTCGTGTGTTTGTGTTCGGTCTGATCAGTATTTGATAAATTCATCTTTTCTTTTAACTATACTCTTTGAATGACATGACAGTGAGGATAAGTCAAGAAACTCATTAAACACTAGGAGTCACTGGAGCAAGCAGGAGCTTACTTAGATGAAAGACAAAGCAGATGTTCACTCTCTTCATTCAAAATAGGTTGAAATGGTCTAGATTAAAGATATGCAAGACAAGACCATTAGCTAGTTTAATTTGGAATGGCTTTATCGATTTTGGTGATGCTATATACAGTTAAGGCTGTGGTTTATGATCTCTGCCTCAGATAAAGATTGATTTTACATTGGAATTATTTATTTGTATGAGGTTAAGTGCAGATATATGATGGTGGAATTAAAGGCCAAGTTTGTTTGCAGCTAAGTGGAAAGCAATCTAATAAGGAAATGATGAAAGGAGGTCAGGTATCTTTTTAGGAAGAAGAAAGAACTGTAAAAATATCTGGTCTTTTAATGTGAATTTTATAAATAGAGTTATGATTTACTTCCAAAGGAGCATGTCAGGATAATTAATAATCAAATGAGGCAATAATGTCCAGAGAGAAAGGGATGGGCCAATACAGTGCAGCTTGCATGAGTGAGGAAGGAAGGATTCAGACATGGGGACCTAAAGAGGTACTAAAACAGAAGCAACTTCTGCATTTGAGACATGTCACTGATAGCATTCAGTGGGTATTTCAACTTGTTTTTTCACTTTGAAGTTTCCAACATTTCTTCTGAGCTTACTGGGATAGAGAAAACACAAGTTATCCCAGCAAGGGGAGTACTCAGTGGGAGAGGGACTCCTTGCTGACAGGCCTTACTTCAGGGGCTGTTGATATACATTTAATATTAAATGGTCAATGTGTAAATTGGGCTAACTCTTAAAATCTGTGTTCAGCTGTTCTAAATTGCAACTGAACTCTCTCCTTTCTTACAAGGTAAGAAGCAGCATGTGTGCCTAGTGCCACAGAGCTCTGGATTTACTGCAGCTGCCAAGGAGGCTCTGCACTGTGGCATCAAAATCCAGTTTTGGTTTCAGCCCTTGCATCCTTTTGTAGGAGTGCTATAGGAGTGTAGGAGAGAAATACTGATTAAGAGCTTTATGCCCTAAACAGACGTCCCTTTATGGTCATTTAGACAAGCTCAGCTCTTAGGTCCTTGACTTGTTGTGGCTTCAGTGCAGCTGGAAACTGAGGTTGTGGCCACCAAGTACCGTGGTCCACCAAGGAAAGGATTAGTACCCTTAACCATTGATGTGAGACTTGATTACTCATCATATGCTTTAGCTTTAGCAAGTCCCTGCATCCACTGTCCTGGTCCTACTGCCTGACTCCCCAGTACTGATCACAGTGCATTAGGTGTCCTCCTGGAAAGCATCTTTCAATTTAATTTCATTTGAAAGTAACCCACTCTGCATGCTCTGAGACAACTCTGCAGAGTGAACTAGGGTGTGGTAAATCAGGAGGGTCTGGATTCAAGCAAAAAAGCCTATGCAGACATTGCCAAGATGTTGTGGATAAAGATATTCATATAATGAGTATATCCGAAAATTGGAAAGATGACACCTGTTTAAAAAGTGGAAGTGTGACACCTGTGGCAGTTCATATTTCTACCAAAGCTTAGAATACCAGACATTCACCTGCTTCCTGATTGATGGAGTTTGGAGATGTGGTGATTTTTATCATGTTTATCAGGTACGTGCAGTTAATTGCGTAGTGTATGTAGGCTTCTCATTTCTGTTCTTCTTACATAGTTTGGAATATGAGTGTGAGGAAAAGGGATACGGTCCTACTAAAACAATGTTCAGAGAAACAAAGGATAAACTGTAAATGGAGACTAGAAAAATGTGATTTTAGAAGAAATTAGAGAACTGTCAGAAGAGGGCAGCCTTTTCACATAAACTATAAACCAACAACACCACAGTAAATATCTGAAATTATTCCTTTCACTATAGTTAAACATGCCACTATGGGGTTAATCTTGTTAAGGAAACTGGAACATGCACAACAAGAACGCTTCTCTTTTGTGCGATCTTCAAAGGACAGATGCCTGGCTTTGTAGTAGTGTTTTTTCCTATTATGTTCAGACAATAGAGTTTGAAATTATTGTAAGGTGAGTCAACAACGGAAAATGCAATCATTTTTATTTTTATTTGTAGTTAGAGATATGAACTTGGAATATTTTGGGTATTAAGGGCAAAATATGCTTACTTAAATATTGCAGAGGTAAGCCAATTTTTAGAGTGAATAAAGAGCTAGAAAATTAAATAAATGATGCTTTATTAGTGTATCCTTAGTCATATCAATCTGTCTCAGTATTTATTAAAATACAATATGTAGTTATGAAGACTATTTCAAATAGTGAAATTTGTGTCATAAACACTTGGCAAACTACACTGTTTTCCTACAGAAAGCTTTGCAGTCAGTAGATTTCAGCTGCAACTACTCTGTAACTATTCCAGTGAATTTATCACTGCTGTGGAAAGTGGATTGCTAAAATTTGAACAAGCATAATTTTTGAACTGATAAAGAGATTATGAAGATGTGTTTGTTTTTATTTTTGACTCCTGAGTGGAAGGAGTAGCCTTGTGACTGTGTCTCTTAGTGGGTAAATTTGCCATAGTAGGAGCTCTGAAGGTGAACTCACGGGAAGCCAACTATCTAAACTGGGAATTTGGGTCTAGGCACAGGGCTGATTGACTTCAGTTAATGAAGCTTTTAGACTTTGATACAGTAAAGCACTTAAAGACCAGATAATTTAAATGATTGGTTAAGATGAGCATTAAGCAAGTACTGTAACAGAACCCTACCTAATTGCAGTCTGAAACAATTAAGTGGTTTTTACTCAGAGATTAAATATTATTTTAGCACTCAAAAACATCATAAAATATTTAGTTTGTGTATAATACGCATATTATGCCATTATTCCAATTAAGAAACAAACACACAGCATAAGGAAGGAGCAAAGAGTGTCTAAAGGCTCTACTGACCTTTTCCCTCCCATCCATTTATGCCATGTTTGTAAATACTTTTAGTCTGTGGTTTCCAACCGCCAGGCAAGTCTAAGGGGAAGGCAGAGAGTTAATCATAGCATGGCATACTGCTCAACATGAGGTGCATCCATTGTCATGCACTGGATGCCTAGACATACCTCTAGCCCTATAAAATATATCAAGACATATTCACTGGATGAAGAGAAGATGGGGATTTAGTTTTTTTTTTTTCTATTCAAAACAATTCTTTCACTTTAAAGCACTTGATTTCCAGCAGATTTTCCTCAAAGGAACAGAGGGCTGTATGAAAGGTGTCAGGAACTGTGCTTATTGTTTGAAGCTATATTTAATGCATATTATCATATTTTCAAAGAGCTGAATTTTGGCTATTTCCCAATGTTTTAACTTGCAAAACACATGGGATCCTGGTAGGTCCACACTATTGAAGAGACACATATAAATTGGAAATTTTCCAGAAACTGGATGACTCTTCCTATCTATTGTTTCCTTCTGAGCCTTGCTGGAGGTAGCAGACTCGTACTCTTGTGTGTGTATATGCAGGTGTGGTGGGTTGACCCCAGCTGGGTGCCAGGTACTCACCAAAGCTGCTCTGTCACTCCCCTCCTCAGCTGGGCAGGGAAGACAAAATAAAATTAAAGGCTCATGGGTTGAGATAAGGGAAGGGAGACATCAGTCACCTGTTATTGTCATGGGTAAAACAGGTTTGAGTTGAGGAAATTATTTGAATTTATTACCAATCAGTTCAGAGTACAGTAACAAAAAATAAACCCAAATCTTATAACCCTTCTCCCCAACCCTTCCCTTCTTTCCAGGCTTAACTTCACTCACAGATTCTCTGCATCCTCCCATGCAGCAGCACAGGGGGAAGGCGGACGGGGGCTGTGGTCAGTTCATCACACTTGGTCTGTGTTGCTCCTTCCTCTGCAAGGGGACAATAAACACTCTTCCCCTGATCCAGTGTGGTGTCTCTCCCATGCTGCATGTAGTGGCAGTCCTACATGAACTTCTCCAATGTGAGTCCTTCCCACAGGCTGCGCTTCTTCACAAGCTACTTCAGAGTGGTCCCAACACAGGGTAAGAAGTCCTGCCAGCAAACCTGCTCTATCATGGGCTCCTCTTTCCAAGTGGCCACTGATCTAGCCAGGAGTCTGCTCCAGTACAAGCTGCCCACAGGGTCACAGCCTTCTTTCAGGCATCCACCTGCTCTGGTGTGGAGTCCTCCATGGGCTGCACAGGAATCTCTGCTCCAGCACTTGGAGCACCTCTTCCCACTCCTTCTTCACTGACCTCACACCCTGCCTTTCTCAAATAACGTTACCCCAGAAGCTCTGCNCACTCTTCCCCTGATCCAGTGTGGTGTCTCTCCCATGCTGCATGTAGTGTGAGTCCTACATGAACTTCTCCAATGTGAGTCCTTCCCACAGGCTGCGCTTCTTCACAAGCTACTTCAGAGTGGTCCCAACACAGGGTAAGAAGTCCTGCCAGCAAACCTGCTCTATCATGGGCTCCTCTTTCCAAGTGGCCACTGATCTAGCCAGGAGTCTGCTCCAGTACAAGCTGCCCACAGGGTCACAGCCTTCTTTCAGGCATCCACCTGCTCTGGTGTGGAGTCCTCCATGGGCTGCACAGGAATCTCTGCTCCAGCACTTGGAGCACCTCTTCCCACTCCTTCTTCACTGACTTGGGTGTCTGCAGGGCTGCTTCTCTCACATATTCTCACTCCTCTCACTGGATGCAATGGTGCAGAGTGTTTCCTCCTCACACCCTGCCTTTCTCAAA